>JAIUZE010023411.1:0-21803 GCA_022085475.1 Heliosperma pusillum
TAAATTTCTTTAAATTCTATCTTTAGTCCATTATAATCCCGAGATATTACTCGGACTACAATGTTGAGGTAAAATAGGTCAACACTCACTACTTACCCAACGTAGAAGGGGTCATATTATGACTTCCGACGAAGAAGGGGCTCATAGTAGTTTTTCCTATAAAGACTAATCTCAATTTTCATTTTAAAGGAAGATCCCATCATCTTAAATTTAATTCATTTTAAGTGAACAAATTTCTAGCATTTCGTGAATGATTTAGACTAAGGTGATGGCCCTAAGAACGAGTGACATCTGTATGTCTAAGATGAAAATTCAAACTATATGAATCATTTTTCATGCAATTTAGGTGGTTTGGTTTAGGCGGAATATGATGCAATAATTTAACATGTGAATGAAAAGTAAAAGAATGAAAAATATGTAAACTATTACAACGGTCCTAGTGTGGCCTATCTACCAAAATGAACAGTAAATACAAGTTTGGAATCCATCCTAATGGACCCGAGAAGCTTGACTTTGTCTCATCTTGGTCCATGTAGCGGGAGTGAGCATCCGATCTCCATCTTTAGTCTTCTTTAAATTACATTTTCAAAATTACAAAATAAACCTATTTACATTCTAATTCCAAAAACATAATTAAAAGAAATAAAGGAGATTCGAGATCTCATAAATAACATCCAAACCATGATTTCATCATTACGAAAACATGATTAACTAAAGCCACACTAGGTATTACATTTTTCAACCAATTGCAAAAAAAACGTAAATCAAACCATTCATTCATTCATTCATTCGACAAAAATAAAATGCATCAACTATATAAATTAATATTACAAAACATAATTCATTAATTATGTTGATTAATTATCCAAACCACCATTAAAACCGATCAAAATTATGTGACAATTCCTTAATTGCCCACAACAATTTTAATCTCCCATAATCCATTTTTATTTTAAACCTTTTTAAAATAATCGGGTATCATTATTGTGAACCTTTTCACAATAACAAACAAACAAACATTATCTTTATAATGTCATAAAAAAAAAACAAACAATTTTTTTTTTCTTACTGATCTTCCTTCTCGATTTATAACAAAAAAAAAACTGAATATCAAAATAAAAAAAAAACAAACTGCTGCTGCCTTTTTTTTTAAAAAAAAACCAGATTTTTTTTTTTTTTTTTTTTAGCAGTGAACAGTAACACGGGCAGCATATACTGCAAAAAAAAAAAAATTCGGTGTTGCCTATATTGCTAGATCGGTACAAAATTCAATATTTAATCGTTATTAAATATTGATTCAAACTAGATTATTCAATTTAATCTTTTAAAATGAACATCTAAATCATGATTAAATCGATTATCCTTATATTCATTTAATCACAATCGCTTTGAACATCATTAAAATTGAATCATTATACAAAAATTATCAATTTAAAACAATGAGTCCGAAAACAATAGCAACAACAAAAATCAAAACAATTCCATCTTATTTTAATCTAATCCTTATCAAATTAAAACAAGTACAAATTTATTATATTGAATTTTAACCTTTTAAAATAACAATATCAATAAATCAACAATGGAAAAACAAAACCCTAAAAAAAAACATCACACGGCCCCATAAAAAAAAAACCAGCCGTATCAAATTTTTTTTCGGTATTATCAATTTTTTTCCCAAATTTATATTTCATAAAAATGAAAAACATATAATATAATTTTGTAGCCAAAAGCTCTGATACCACTTGTGGGAAATAACTGTTTACATCCCCTTAAAATTTAGGATTATAACAAAATTATATAATATGAATTGCGAGTCATAAATATGAAAACAATGTAAATATAGAGAAAACGAATTAAACCTTTGTTCCTAGCAAAATCGGCCTAAGAACAGATATCAAAGTAGATATCCTCCTAATTGTCTCACCCAAGATAGATCGAGATATGCCCTTCTCCTTTGCTAGAAAGATGATTAAAAGTTACTGTTAACTTTTTAGGTTTTTGTGTTTAGTGTGTGATGGAGGCACAAGTGAGAGAATCGAATTAGGTTAGAATTTTTCCCTTGCTACCTCTCTATCTCACGGCACTCCTTGGTGTTATATGAGGAGATTTAGTCTCCTCAAATAACTACCCATTGACCGGAAAAACCGAGTGTATCTGGACACTTTGTTTCGGTCATTTTAGCTTCCAATATAACGTAATATATTATAATCGTCATTTGTCAAGGACTGACATTATAATACAACATTAATTATAAATATCCGTATATTTATAATTTGCCAATTAATTAGAACGGTTTATGTTTAATTAGCTTACATTATATACAACAATTAAATATAACATTTTATATTCAACTTACGAATTACAGTTAACTCGTCTCAGCTAACTTTATTTAATCATTATTAAATAATCATATCATCATCACATTGACTAACCTTTTAGTCAAAAACACTGACTAACCTTTTAGTCATTTTTTAAGCCATCAATATGATTATTTTCTCAAATAATCACATCTCTCAATCACATCCTTTAGGTGTGACTTTTAGGGACCAGTTGATCACCGCCATCTGTATGACAATAACGTCAAACTTATCTAGCAAGCCAACCGTTATCGATAAACGTTAATCAACTGATTACAATACAAAGTATACCCTGTGAACCTATAGAGATTTATTTATGTTATTGCACTAACTGTGGAGGACACTGGCTCCAACATTAAGTGCTAATCGACGTAAGATAGACGGGTTACTCGATGTCACATCTTATGTGTTTATGTGTTGCCTAGTAGGACCAAACTGAGAGTTAGCAGCATGATAGATTTTCACATGATAAGATGAGTTCTTTATGTTATGCTACCATGAATTGGTGACTACTACTTAAGCATTTGTTGGAATTCATCCTATATGCTTAACTTGTGCAAATTTATGTTAATGATGTTGAATCCATCTTATTATTGGTTAAGCTTATGTTTAATATCTTAAATGTTGGCCTCATAATATATTAATGATTGTATGGAATGATTTTCTACTCATATGTTGCCATATATGAGGTTTTGTAATGATTGATGTTGGTAATTGGGAATGGGTGTAATTGGATTTACCATAACTTGTGTGTGAATTGAATTTGGGAAGGCGTGATTGAGTTTAGAACAAAGAAGAGTTGTCCCGAACCAAGTCACGGGCGTGACCTATATGTCACGGGCATGAAATAAGAGTTAGAACCAATACCCTTGCGTGACAGTCCTTTCACGGGCGTGACATGTAAGTCACGTTCGTGACATGCCTGTCATGGGCATGGCATACAAGTCACGGTCGTAAGGACTGCAGTTTTCCTATACTAACCCATTTTTTCGTAAAATGAACATATCTCCTTCGTTACTTGCTTTTTTTGGTCTTGTGACCTACCGTTAGAATCTTAAGAGGATAAGCTATCACCTCCACTTGGAATTTCCGAACTTAAAAGTCTAGAACTATACTTATCACCGTTTAACGTTGACCTTTTTTTTTATGGTTTCCAAACATGTTGTTTTGTGTTGGGCTTTATGTTTCTTATTGATTATGCTTCTTAAACTTAGTCTAATGCTTATGTAACCTGTATTGACTCTTGTTTATCAGTTTTACATTTATATTATACTTTTCCCACATGTTTACTGACGGTTTTAGCACGTTTCCTTTTTTGTGTCATTTATGACTTGAATAATGAATCGAGTCCTACTTATTGGATGTTTTGAACTCTCATTTTCCGGTTGCACCACTATACTCTTTAGACTTGAATGTCAGAGCAATGGAGGTGTAACCTTGATGCTTTTGTGCATTTGTTAGTGGGGATATGACGACATTGTTGGGAGGCGAACGCAATGCGTTGATCGACCCGGCCGTCAAATGTTGTATCCTTGCAAGGTGGTGTCATTGCATGTAGCATACTTGCTTGTTTATTCTTGACCTCATCTCCGAGCGGGTTTAGCCGGAGGATGATGCTTGTACTCTTTCCTCCTCTTTCGAGCGGGTTAAGCCGAATATGGGGTACTTGCTTCCGTGTAATTTAGCCGGAAGAATCGAATCTTGGATGCGAGGGTTTATCGCATGTCGAATCGGGAGGATTTATCCCGAGAGTCTGGCTGGTTTAGACTAGGACTTCCGTATTGTTTTCGTCCTAGCGGGAGGATTAGAGTCTTGAGTATACGACACATTTATCGTTTACAGTTCAGGTAAACGTTGATCCCGTGGACTAGTTCGTCTTGTCTTGCAAAGTACTGAGGCTAGTGCGTGTCATTTACCGTGAGAGTATGTTGGCTTGTATACTTGGAATACTGGATGCTAGCTTATGATTGGTTTGACTGTTGAATCCCTAACCTTCTCAAGCATATGGTTGCTAATGGTGAGATGCAAGCCATTGGTGATCTATATGGTTGCCAAGGGGAGTCTTCCCCGAGTCATTGTTACATGATGATGATACGATTGATGATTCATATGCTTATATATTGTTATTATGTAATGCTATCTTTATATCCGGCATGATATATATGTACGCATGATGAAATATGATTTTATGCTTACTTATGTGCGTTTTGATGTGATATGGCTAGGAGAACCCCGAGTTAGGTATTCATGTTTAATGAATGAACAGGTTGCAGGTTGGTGTTTACATGGGTTACGACGAGTGAGCTAGCGAGCGTTGTACTTACAGCGATTCACCCTTAGCGTTATAGTTTTTATTAGTTTTATTATCTTACTTGTATTCATCAAGGGATCGGGATCCCTTGTATTTATTTAAGTTATATTTTGTACAAACGATTTGTTAAACTAAGTTTTGGTTTTATAATATACACTACAAAACGAACTTGGGAAAGTGACAGAAAAAATCCGTCTGAAACACCAAAATTCCGTCAGTAAAGTCAATTACTGACAATAAATCCATCAGTAACATGTGTCACTTCAAATGGTGACAAAAATTTGACTTCTGATGGATTTTCCGTCAGTAAACACATTTACTGACGGTTTACTGACGGATGATTCGTCAGCCAGTTTAAGTGAAAGTCAAGTTAAACTTGAAGGTACTGACGGAAAATCCGTCAGTAAAGTCAAGATGATGTTGACTTTACTGACGGAATTTCCGTCAGTACAGTCAACATTATCTTGACTTTGTGACGGAATTTTCGTCAGTAGTCAATGTAGCAGTGGCTGGAAACAGCAGCCTGCTGTCTAGCCACAATGCGTATTTTGCATTGTTTTAAACGGTGAAAATTTCAACAAAACCTGCAATGCAGAAAATACATTCGTCGACCGCAGAGCGGTAATTCATACTCACGTCGAACGCATGAGCGGTAATCAACAAGAGGCAACAAAAATAAGACGGAAGATCGATGGAAATTGGAAAAAAAATCCATTACATAAAAAGTTAAACAAATTCATACAACTTTCTTACAAACTTACAAATTCAACGGATTCACTAACTTAGACAAAAATAATGTCTTTGACATAACAACTAACTTAAGTAGATGATAAATTATTAACCTAAGGGGGTAACGGAACCCCGTCCAAAGCCGTGCCCGTCGTCCGTGTTGTCGTGTCTTGGACGTGGAGGAGGGGAATGGCAGGAGCCCGGGGGAAGAAACGCCATCAATGCCGCCTGCATGACGGCCATTTGCTCGGCTTGGCTCTCCATTTGTTGTTGATTGGCCCGTAATTGTGCTTCAAGTGCAAGTCGGGCGGCTCGCTCATTTTCTCGTTCATTCGCAAGTGCACTCAATTGCTCCTTCATTTGAGTATTTTCACTTGCGAATCGAGTGTAATCAGTAGGATTGTAGAAGAAAGCTGCGCATGCACTTTTGTTGCAAGGTGGATCATACCACACTTCTTTCCCCTTGTCTCCCATCCCGAATAGCCTCGACTTCTTATCGAATCCATCTGCAGCTTTATAGTATGCATGGAACTCGTCTGGGGTCTCGCCAGTTGGTGTTGGCTGACTCATCTCTTCGTTGTAAGCTTCCTGAAAAAAAAAAAGTTGTATAATTAAAAACATTAAGTGATAAAAACAAAACAAAGCTAATAAATAATATTAAAGTTGGATAAAAAAAACTCCTTAGTAATAATTAGACAAACTTAAGTTTTTCTTAGCAGCTCTAGGATTAACCCACTCACCCTTCTTGTTTTTCTTTGTTTTCTCAAACAACTTGTACGGCGTAGGATCAACCTGAATGTAGTATAAAAACATTAAGTGATATATCAGCAATATTAATCCTTCATAATATCCAATTTGTGAAGGAAAAAATAAAGAACTTACCATTTCTTGAAACGCATCGGAACAACTCTTCCGGCCTAGAGTATGGGTGCCCAAATTTTTCTCGCCACCCGACCGTCTATTTACATGTTGGACTTCTTGGCAAATTTAGGATCGCTTTCGGGACTTTTTCTAATGGTTTCCCACCAAGATTCAAGCACCCAAACCGGCCTTTTTTTGTTATATTTGAGGCCACCAACAAGTGAGGTAATCCGCCTTGTGACCTGTTTCTGCCATTCGGGCTTCGGGTCGTATTTCGGTTTGACCGAGTTCACATGATTCTATTTCATCATAAACAACTTGTTAGTTATTGCTAAAATTGTACATCATCAAGTGTTGAATGAAAACAATTACTTTTTAGTAATAGCTAGAACCGTAATAAAATATACCTGAAAGTATTTGTACATCCGCCTACGATGTGAATGGCTCGCTTCACTCCATTTGGTGAAGTACTCCCGGCCGATGGTACGAATGAAAGACCAAATAACGTATTGCTTGATCGGCTTGTCATCCCACCTAAAAAAGATACATATTAGAACGAACGCGATAATAAAAGTTATAATAAAAGTTAGCGTAAAAGTTATAATAAAATAAAGTTAGCGATAAAAAATGTTTTCTATATATGAGACACTTACCAATGGCCTATGTCAGGATTGCGAGACAGAATAACCCGCATCGTAAATGTTGGAGCTAGTGTCCTCCACAGTTAGTGTGATAACATGAATAAATCTCTTACAGGTTCACAGGGTATACTTAGTATTCTTATCAGTTGATTAACGTTTATCGATAACGGTTGGCTTGCTAGGAGTTTGACGTTATTGTCATTTTAATGGCGGTGATCAACTGGTCCTTAAAAGTCACACCTAAAGGATGTGTCTGAGAGATGTGATTATATGAATAATATAATCATATTGATGCCTTATTATATGACTAAAAGGTTAGTCGATGTATATGACTAAAAGGTTAGTCAATGTAATGATGATACGATTATTTAATAACGATTAAATAATATTAGCTAAGACGAATTAAATGTAATTCGTAATTGAATATAAACCGTTATATTTAAACAATGTATATAATATAAGCTTAAACGAATTAAAATGTTAATTCGTAATTAAACATAATATGTTATATTTAATTAGCAAATTATAAATATACGGATATTTATAGTTGACGTATATATTATATTACATGCTAATATAACCGAAAAAGGAAAGAAAAAAATAGTCTTTTTCTCTCTTATTTTTCGGTCCATAAGAGGCAAAAATAAGAGAAAAGATCTCCGATTATTCTCTTATGGTAACTAGGTCAAAAACCCTAATAAGAAGAGGAGTAAAAAGAGAAAAGACTTCTCCTTCAACTAACCTAGTCTATTCGGCCGTGATAGAGCAAGAGGAACAAGTTTTTTTCTCTTGAATTCTCTCTATCATTCATCATCACACAAAAGGAAAAATTAGCAGTAACTTTTCTATAAAATTCTAGCACAAGCAAGGCATATCTCGGAGCATATTGGGTGCAACAATTAGGAGAATATCGATTTCGATATTGTTCATAGGCCTAATTTGCTAGGACCAAAGGTTAATTCTAAATTCCTATAATTTTATATTATGCAATTCATTTATGACTCGTAATTCATATACTATAGTTTCGTTATAATCCGTAAATTAATGACGAAATATACCGATATTTCTAACAAGTTGTATCAGAGCCAAGGGCTACGAAATTATTTTATATGTTTTTCATAATTGATGAAATATAAGATTAGAAATATTTTTTTGTTTTTGGTTTTCGGCCGAGCAAAGAAAAAAAAGAGTTTTTTGTTCTGTTTTTGCTGCTGCTGCCGAGGAAAAAAAAATTCCTGTTTGTACTGTTCACTGTTCATCCGTGAAAAAGGGAAAAAAAATTTTTTGCCTTGTTTTCATTTTGATTCATTATAATTGTTGTTTTAAATAGTTAAGACGATAACATGATGAATTTGTAGTTGTTTTGATTTAATAAGGATTAAATTAAAATGTAAATGGAAATCGATTTGAATGTTCATCGCTATATATTTTTCGGTATTCATTGATTTAGATATTCATTTTAAATTGTTAAATTGAATCATCTAGTTTGTATCGATGTTTAATAACGATTAGATGTTGATAATTTGTACCGATCTTGAAAATACTAGTAACATCAAATTAAATTGTATATTAAAAAAAAAAAAAAAACCGTGGCTGCCAAAAAGAAAAAAAATTTGTTTCGTTTTTAATTTTTGGTCGAAAGTTTTTGTTATTATTCATTATAATGATAATGTTTCGTTTATTGTTGTGAAGAAGTTCACAATAATTGGATACCCAATTATTTTAAAGAGGTTTAAAATAATGTTGTATTAATTCATGTTAAAGAATATGAATTAAAATTAGATTATGTTTGGTTGGGGGTTATTGTGATTAATTAAGGAATTGTCAAATAATTTTGATCATTTTAAAAGGTGGTTTGGATAAATTACTCTTCATAATTAAAGAATTATGTCTTGGATGATCAATTTATAGTTGATGCATTTTATTTTGTTGAATGAATGGTTGAATGGTTTAATTTACGTATTTTTGCAATCGGTTGAAATTTGTATTACCTAGTGTGGCCTTAGTTGATCATGTTTTCGTAATGATGGAAACATGATCTTTGATGTAATTTTGAGATCTCGAATCTCCATTTTATTTTTCATTAAATTATGTTCTAAATTAGAATGTAAATAGGTTTATATTTTGTAATTTATTAAATGTATTTTGAGAAGACTAAAGATGGAGATCGAATTGCTCACTCCCGCTACATGGACCAAGATGGAACATCAAGACAAGCTTCTCGGGTCCAAATGGGTTGGATTCCAAAGTTGTATTTTGTTCATTTTGGTAGATAGGCCACACTAGGACTTTGTAATATTTTTATGTATTTTTCCGTTCTTGTTGCTTTTTCATCACATGATAGTTAGTGCATCATATTCCGCCTAAACCAAACCACCTACTACTAAAATGCATGAAAATTGACTCATATAGTTTGAATGTTAGTTATCATGGACATAAAGATGTCACTCGAATTTAAGCCATCATTTTAGTTTATTCATTCTCGCATGCTAGATATTAGTTCACTTAAAAGTGAATTAAAATAAAATTGATGGGATCTTCCTCTAAACCTAAAATTGAGACTAGTCTTTATAGGCCAAACTACTATGAATCCCTTCTTCGTCGGTAGGCATATAGGACCTTACTCTCCATATGACCCTTCTACGTTGGGTAAGTAGTGTGTGTTGACCTATTTTATCTCAACATTATAGTCCGAAGAGTTTCTCGTGATTATGATGGACTAAAGATAGAATTTACAGAAATTTATCGACCAAGAATTCTAAAGGTAGAATTAGCCAAGAGGTTGACTTATCAATTTACAGATAATTGAGTCTTGGGATCATTTATATAATTCTTGAGGGAGGTCAATTGTATAAATGCTCGAGTCTTTGCATTAAAACTAATTTTGCACTAGACTTAAATTCAGATCGATGAGTATGCTTATTATGTTTTTCCTTCTTTTTCAGTGTAGAACTCGTTCATATTGATAATACTTCATATAACAAATGGCTGGAAATACTGATATCCCTATGCCAAGTTCCACGCTCGCGCGCGAATCCTGGCTTAAAGCTTTTATGGACCACATGAATCAGTCCACGCGACTGTAGAATGACGGGTCCAACTTTGCGGACTGGAAGGCGGCATTACGGAATGCTGCCATTGCTGACGGTAAGCTCAAGTACTTGACTGAGGCAATACCGCCAAACCCAGGTGGAGTGTAAACTACTAAGTTTTACAAGTTTTGATGAATGCTTGACTAGGTTCACTTAAACTGAAAACAACTCTAGTAGAAATGGAGGCTGTTTTAGAGAGATTGGTTTATATTAACTAAAGTTCAAGGGATATGACTTAGAGAAACTCCCCTACAGCAAGGCACAAGAGAAGGGACTCAAAAACTAGTTTTGAGACAGGTTTAAAGTGTTACAGCAAATCACAAACACCCTAGACTAGACTCAAACAGTAAGCAAGTTAACCACAGCAAGGCACAGATATAACTTGACTCACAAAGCAAGACACTGATCAAACACCTTGAAGATGTATCAGGCTTGGCTCAAACTACAGCTCTTAGCACAAGTTTGATAGATTTGATGGATTTCTCAAAGTTAATTCATTCATAAAAGTCTACTTGAAACAACATACAAGACCTCCTTATATAGGGAGGCTGATATCTTGTGAACCATTGGATGTACAGATCATCCAAGGGCCAGCTTAGGATCTAAACTACTACAACTGACACTAATTAAGAGCCTTACAATAGGACGAGCTCAACAACTATAAAGCACAGACACAAGACACAAAGAACAGACTGAACAAAAAGCAAATAAAGCAGTTTTGGAGTTTTCCTAAAAATGGAAATCTGTTGTTCTTGTTGTCTTGCTGCTTTGCCTGGATGTGTTGCTGCTCCTTGGGACTCTCTACTCTTATTAGAACTTAGATAAGACCTGCCTTGGACGAGGACAAGTTGACTTAAACACAAGGAAGCCACAATCTGACTTGTACCTTCTCTGCTTTAATGTTTACTGGTCTCTATTTTGGGGTGCTTGTTACTTGCGTTTTTGCTAGACTTCAAAAGGGGTTATCCTGGACAAACTTGTAGCTTAGTGGGTTGGCTTGATGGTAGGCCATGGTGGGGGTGGCTGGGATGCCCTGGTGTACCTCCTTGGTGCAGGGTTTGCTGATTGGTCTGCCTGGTTCTAAATGGCATTGTTTCTGTCTTGTGTGGGTAATGTGGACTGAGTTGGGACTTGGCACGGCTTGTTGAGGCCTGGACTATCATCCTCAATGTCTTGGCTTGGCCTGGCTTGATTTTGGTCTGTCATGGCTTGTTGTTTGGACCTTGTGACTCGAGCTTCCATCTGAGGGGATCTTGGGGTCAGGCTTGTCTTGTTTGTGGCTTGATCATCAAGGCCCCTTGGGTGAGCTCCTGCTGCAGCCTCCCCAGGTTGAAAAGGGCTTGACCTCAAGCCTGTGTCTTCCTCTCCCTCAGAGTCTTCATAGAAGGGACTAAGATCCCCAACATTGAATGTTCCATGAACTGCATACTCTCCTGGTAGATCAATTCTATAGGCATTAGGACCTATCTTCTCTATGACTTGAAAAGGACCATCTGCTCTTGGCTCTAGCTTATTCTTTCTCTTGGTAGGGAACCTTTCTTTCCTTAGGTTGATCCATACTAAGTCTCCTGGTGCAAAGTCTTTCATGGCTTTAGGAACCTTGGCATTCTTCTTGTATAGATCATTGGTTTTCTCAATTTGTTTTCTGACTGATTCATGGAGTTTTAGCATTTGTTCCACCCTTTTCTTGGCATCATTATGGATCTCTGACCTGCACACATTAGACAAATTCAAAGGCATTAAGGGGTTAGTACCATAGACCACTTCAAAGGGGGAGTGGCCTGTGGCTGCTGATGGAGCTCTATTGAAAGAGAACTCTGCTTGAGCTAGTTTTAAGTCCCAATCCTTAAGGGATTTGCTGACTATACACCTCAAGATCCTTCCCAAGGTCTTGTTGGTCACCTCAGTTTGTCCATCTGTTTGAGGATGATGGGAGGTGCTGAACAATAATCTTGTATTAAGCAGCTTCAACAATGTCCTCCAGAAATGGCTCATAAACTTTGTGTCTCTGTCAGATTCAATAGTCCTTGGAACTCCATGTAACCTCACCACCTCATCAAGGTATAACTCTGCCACACTCACAGCATCTTCAGTCTTTTTGCTGGCAATGAAATGTGTCATCTTGCTGAACCTATCCACAACCACCATAATAGAGTCTTTCCCTCTTGCTGTCCTAGGTAGTGCTACTATGAAATCCATACTTACATCTTCCCAAGGCCTACATGGGACTGGTAGGGAGTGTAAGGTCCTGCTTGAAAAGAACTCTTGGCCTTTTGACAAACTCCACACCTTCTGAGTACTTTTTGGACTTCTCCCATCATCTTAGGCCAGTAGAACTGATCCTGCAGTATGTCCACAGTCTTCTGAACCCCAAAGTGTCCTCCAAGGCCACTTCCATGCACCTCCTTGATCAATAGACTCCTATAAGATCCCCTGGGAACACACAGCTTGTTTCCCTTGAACAAGAATCCATTTTGCAGAGTGTAGGGTGAATCAAATGTCCTTGTTCCCTCTTTCTGTGATAACCAATCTTCTGCAAAGTCTGGATCTTCCTGATACATATCCTTCATGAACTCAAATCCAAGAACCCTTTGCTCCATGGTTGATAGCAAAGTGTATCTTCTAGACAAAGCATCAGCTACCACATTTTGTTTTCCTTCTTTGTACTTGCTAGAAAAGGTGAATGATTGGAGGAACTCCACCCATTTAGCATGCCTGTGACTGAGCTTATGTTGACCTCATATGTATTTCAATGCCTCATGATCAGAGTGTAGGACAAAAGGCTTGGGCTTCAGGTAATGACTCCAATGCCTTAGAGCTCTAACAAGAGCATAAAACTCTTTATCATATGTAGAATAGTTCAGCTTGGCACCACTTAGCTTTTCACTAAAGTAGGCTACAAGTTTCTTCTCTTCGATGAGGACAGCTCCAATTCCCACTCCACTTGCATCACATTCAACCTCAAATAGGCAATCAAAGTTTGGCAACCTGAGGATATGTGCACTACACAAGAGCTTCTTCATGTGTTTGAAAGCCTGCAAGGCATTCTCAGTCCAAGTGAACTCTCCTCTCTTCATACATTCAGTGAGGGGTGCTGTAATAGTGCTAAAGTTTTTAATGAACCTCCTATAGAAAGAGGCTAGGCCATGAAACCCTCTCACTTCTGTAATGTTCTTAGGGATAGGCCAAGACTGAACTGCAATGATCTTGTCTTGATCAACTGAAATGCCTCTACCAGACACCACATATCCTAGAAACTTGACTTCCTCAGTCATAAAGGTGCATTTCTCAAGCTTCCCAAAGAGCTTACTTTCCTTAAGTATTTCAAACACAGCCTCAAGATGTCTCAAATGATCATCCTTGCTTCTGCTGTAGATGAGGATATCATCAAAGTATACCACCACAAATCTCCCTAGGCAAGGCCTAAGCACTTCTATCATTAATCTCATGAAGGTACTTGGGGCATTTGACATGCCAAAGGGCATGACAAGCCACTCATAAAGGCCATGCTTTGTTTTGAAGGCTGTCTTCCACTCATCTCCTTCCCTGATCCTTAATTGATGGTAACCTTGCCTTAAATCAATCTTAGAAAAGATCCTTGAACCACTCAGCTCATCCAACATGTCATTAAGTCTAGGTATAGGGAACCTGTACTTGACTGTGATGTTATTGATAGCCCTGCTATCTATGCACATCCTCCAAGTCCCATCCTACTTAGGAACCAGTAATGCAGGCACAGCACATGGACTTAAGTATTCTCTTACAAAACCTTTGCTCATCAGTTCTCTAACCTGTTTCTGCAGCTCTTGTGTAGCCTTGGGATCACTCCTATATGCTGGTCTATTAGGTAGTACAGACCCTGGCACAAGGTCTATCTGGTGTTCAATTCCTCTCAAAGGGGTAAGCCATCAGGAAGTTCCTCTGGGAACACTTCCTTGAACTGATCAATGAGGGGCTTAACTTCTGCAGGGATTACCTTAGACTCCTCTACCTGAACTTCTTTTGATAGCAGCATTAATATAGGTTGCTCTTCACTACACTCTTTGACCATTGCTGACTCAGACAGAAACAAGACTCCACTAAAGTCTTCAGCCATGCTTGGACTCCCATAGCTCTTCTGATGTGGTGGCAAGGGGGCTAGTGTCACCTTCCTGCTCCCATGCTTGAAGGAATAGGTGTTGCTTCTTCCTTGGTGTATGGAGCTTTTATCAAACTCCCATGGCCTTCCTAATAACAAGTAGCAGGCATCCATTGGAACCATATCACACAATACTTCATCTTTGTACACACTTCCAATGGAGAATGGGACCATACATTGTTTATCCACCTTAACCTCTGCTCCCTTACTCAGCCATCTCAACTTATAGGGGTGAGGGTGCTCTTGAGTGCTCAACTTCAGCTTATCAACCATAGTAACAGAGGCCACATTGGTACAACTATCTCCATCTATAATAAGGTTACAAACCCTCCCTTGTATGGTACATCTACTCCTGAAAATGAGGGACCTTTGATCCTCCTCCAAAGGTATCTGTTGTGAGTGCATTACCCTCCATAGAACCAAGCTGTGGCCTGTGTCAGGGAGTGCCACTATTGCCTCCTGACTAGACTCTTCTTCCTCACTCACCACTTCTTCAACCTCAGGCTCATCCCTCTCATACTCAACTAGACCTTCCTTTTCCCAAGTCTCAACCTCCATTATAGTTAAGGTCTTCTTAGAAGGGCAATCCTTCCTGAAATGTCCATAACCCTGACATTGGAAGCACCTAATTCTGTTCTCAGTCAATGAAGTGCTTGGCTTCTGACCCATGATGCCTTTTCCCTTGTCTAAGGTGGGTGGGGGTGCTGTCTTAGGGGTATCCATGGTCCTCAATCCACTGTAAGGTCTGGTTTGAAAAGGCCTAACAGGTTTTGGTGTAACAGACTTAGTCTTCCCTATCTTTTCAATTCTTAGGGTTAAGTTAACAACATCATCAAATGACCACAGAGGTTGCATCCTAACCTTGTTAGCAATGTTCTTATCTAGACCCTTTAAGTTAACAACTCTCTCAGATAAGATTCAACAGGTTTGTCTCCTTGTTTCAATTTAGACAACTTGATAAACAGATCCTGGGTGTAATCCTTAGCAACAAACTTATCTAACAGTTTCTTTTTCAGTTTAGTCCAAGACTTGATGGGTTCTTTACCTTCCCTAGCCCTTAACCCTTTCATGGTTTCATACCAAAGGGAAGCATACCCTTTCAGTTTAAGGATGGCTACTTTAAAAGACTTAGAATCATTATATCCTTTGTACTCAAAGATCCTTTCTACTTCTCTTAACCATTCTAACAAATCATCAGGATTAAGACTACCAGAAAACTCAGGGATATCTACCTTAGGATGCTTGTCTATGTGCCTATGGATGGAAGCTCTGCTCCTTGTTGAGTCATCTGAGTCTGGATACTCTTCATCATCAGGTGGCCTTCCTCTGCCTCCTCCTTGGCGTCTTCCACATCCTCTGCCTCTTCCTCCAGCAAACAACTGGTTGCCTATTACCTGATCCAAGGCTGTGGTTAGGGTGGTTACAATCCCAGCCAGGTCCTCCATCTTTGCTTCTACTCCTGCCAGTCTCTCTTCACTTATTGGGCTATTTTTGTGTTTTTAAATGTAGTTAGGGGAAATGAACTCACTAAGACTCTTAACCAAAGCTTTGATAACCAATTTGGAGTGTAAACTACTACGGTTTACAAGTTTTGATGAATGCTTGACTAGGTTCACTTAAACTGAAAACAACTCAAGTTGAAATGGAGGCTGTTTTAGAGAGATTGGTTTATATTAACTAAAGTTCAAGGGATATGACTTAGAGAAACTCCCTTACAGCAAGGCACAATAGAAGGGACTCAAAGACTAGTTTTGAGACAGGTTTAAAGTGTTACAGCAAAGCACAAACACCCTAGACTAGACTCAAACAGTAAGCAAGTTAACCACAGCAAGGCACAGATATAACTTGACTCACAAAGCAAGACACTGATCAAACACCTTGAAGATGTATCAGGCTTGGCTCAAACTACAGCTCTTAGCACAAGTTTGATAGATTTGAGGGATTTCTCAAAGTTAATTCATTCATAAAAGTCTACTTGAAACAACATACAAGACCTCCTTATATAGGGAGGCTGATATCTTGTGAACCATTGGATGTACAGATCATCCAAGGGCTAGCTTAGGATCTAAACTACTACAACTGACACTAATTAAGAGCCTTACAATAGGACGAGCTCAACAACTATAAAGCACAGACACAAGACACAAAGAACAGACTGAACAAAAAGCAAATAAAGCAGTTTTGGAGTTTTCCTAAAAATGGAAATCTGTTGTTCTTGTTGTCTTGCTGCTTTGCCTGGATGTGTTGCTGCTCCTTGGGACTCTCTACTCTTATTAGAACTCAGATAAGACCTGCCTTGGACAAGGACAAGTTGACTTAAACACAAGGAAGCCACAATCTGACTTGTACCTTCTTTGCTTTAATGTTTCCTGGACTCTATTTTGGGGTGCTTGTTACTTGAGTTTTTGCTAGACTTCAAAAGGGGTTATCCTGGACAAACTTGTAGCTTAGTGGGTTGGCTTGATGGTAGGCCATGGTGGGGGTGGCTGGGATGCCGTGGTGTACCTCCTTGGTGCAGGGTTTGCTGATTGGTCTGCCTGGTTCTGAATGGCATTGTTTCTGTCTTGTGTGGGTAATGTGGACTGAGTTGGGACTTGGCATGGCTTGTTGAGGCCTGGACTATCTTCCTCAATGTCTTGGCTTGGCTTGGATTGAGTTTGGTCTGTCATGGCTTGTTGTGTGGACCTTGTGACTCGAGCTTCCATCTGAGGGGATCTTGGGGTGAGGCTTGTCTTGTTTGTGGCTTGATCATCAAGGCCCCTTGGGTGAGCTCCTGCTGCACCAGGCCCCAATGCGAGAGCTAACGAGACACTTGAATATAGTGACTTCGTTATGGAAGCGGGTGCGATAAAGAACGTACTCATCTTTGCAATGGAAAGCAATTCGAAAAGACGCTTCATTGCCCAAGGTGCAAACAAGATTTTCACCACGCTCACTAACGAATTCTCAAAAGCACCGAGGATCGTGACTTATGTGCATACCTTTCGCTTCTTTGAGGCGAACCTCTAGAAGGGCCAACCGGTTAGCCCACACATTCTTGATATGATTGAGAATGTCGAGAAACTGGAGGCACTTGATTGCAAAATCAGTGAGAGCATAGTCATTGACCGTGTGCTTCATTCACTTCATGATGGTTTTGCTCTTTTCAGGGCAAATTTCTATATGAATGATATGAAGAAAAGTCTTCATCAGCTACACTCAATTCTCGTACAGACCGAGAATGATATGAAATTGAGTTGGAGAATGAAGCAAGATGTTCTCATGATTTCCAACAAGGGCAAAGGTAAGGGCAAGGCTCATGGCGACCTACCTGTAGGAAAGCCAAAGTTTAAAAAGTCAGGAAACGGCAAGAGTGGGCCTGGTGAGACCAGTGGCCCACAAGGCATGGCAAAGAGCAAGGACAATAACATGGAGTGCCACCATTGCCACAAGACTGGGCATTGGAGGAGGAACTGTCCCGTGTACCGTGAGGACATAAAAGCAGGCCGCGTCACTCCTGTTGGTATGTCATCTTTTATTCATATGATTGAGATTAAGCATGCAAGTTTCGGAACTTGGGTACTTGATACAGGTTGTGGTTCTCATCTGTGTAATCATTTGCAGGGACTAAGAAACATCACACCTCTCGCAAAGGGTGATGTGGACCTGCGAGTGGGGAATCGAGCAAGAGTTTCTGCAGTTTCAGTGGGAACATATGTAATCCAACTCCCGAGTGGTTTTGAGTTATATTTATATAACTGTTGCTATGTACCCAGTTTATCTAAGAACATTATTTCTATTTCCGTACTAGATAAAGACGGTTTTTCATTTTCAATAAAGGACAATAGCTGTATTTTCTCTTTTAATGAAATGATTTATGGCAAAGCAGTTTCCATGAATGGAATTTATATCTTAGATCAAACTACAGAAATATTGCATGTGAATAATAAGAAAATAAAGGTTGGTGACAAAGATAAAACTTATCTATGCCACTACCGTATGGGACACATAAATGAGAAACATTTAAAGAAGCTCATTGCCAATGGGACTATCTCCCCATTTGATTACGAATCATTTGGCACGTTTGAATCATGTCTTATCGGTAAAATGACTCGAATTTCCTTCAAAGGTGTCGGAATGCGCGCTAGTGACCTATTAGGACTCATACATACTGATGTATGTGGACCTATGTCAATAAACGCAAGAGACGGCTATAGATATTTTATCACTTTCACGGATGATTTGAGTAGATTAAAGCAATTCTTTCAGATCGTGGTTGCGAATATCAGAATAAGGTTGAAAACCAACTGGGAAGAAAGATTAAAGCAATTCTTTCAGATCGTGGTGGCGAATATCTTTCAAATGAGTTTGATCAACACCTTAAAGACTGTGGTGTAGTATTACAGTTAACTCCACCTGGAACACGTCAATTAAATGGTGTGTCCGAACGGAGAAATCGAACATTACTTGATTTGGTTCGATCCATGATGAGTCACACGGTAGTACCTGATTCATTATGGGGTTTTGCTCTTTTGTCAGCTGCTCTTATACTCAACCGAAGTCCGTCTAAAGCTGTAGACAAGACTCCATATGAGATATGGAAGGGAACGGTCCCTAACTTGTCCTTTATTCGGGTTTAGGGCTGCGAGGCTTATGTCAAGTGGAGATACGAGAATAAGCTCGGCCCGCGATCGGTCAAGACATACTTTATTGGTTATCCAAAAGAAATGTTTGGTCATTACTTCTATTCGCCTACCGAACAACGCGTTTTTGTTGCGGCTAGTGCGAAGTTCTTAGAGAAAGAGTTTCTCGAGAATAAGTCAAGTAATAGAACCTTCGATCTGTCGGAGATTCAAGAACCAACAACCGAGCAACCAATGGAGGAAGAGGTTCCTTCAAATTCTGCTATGGTTAACATCCCTATGGAACCTAGGAGGTCGGGTAGAGTCTCCATTCCTCCTGACAGATACATTGGTATGGTCGAGGAGAATGAGAGAGATAATGTTTTACTCCTAGAGAGTAACGAACCCGCTACCTATAAAGGTGCCATGACCTGTTCCAACTCTAAGCTATGGCTTGAAGCCATGCAATCTGAGATGGACTCCATGTATGAAAATTATGTATGGGATCTTGTTGATTTTCCTGATAAGGTACGGCCTCTTCAGTGCAAATGGCTTTATAAGATAAAGCACTCCGTAGAAGGACAACCAGACACCTATATGGCACGACTAGTGGCAAAAGGTTTCACTCAAGTGCAAGGATTGCATTATGATGAAAGTTTTGCACCCGCAGTTATGCTGCGTTCCATTCGGATAATCTTAGCGATTGCCGCTTTTAATGACTATGAAATTTGGCAGATGGATGTGAAAACCGCCTTCTTAAACGGTTATTTGGAGGAGGAATTGTACATGGTACAACCCAAGGTTTCATTGATCCTAAAAATCCTAAGAAAGTTTGCAAGCTTAAGCGTTCCATTTATGGACTTAAGCAAGCTTCTCGGAGTTGGAATCATCGTTTCGACCAGGTGATAAAAGAGAATGATTTCACTCGATCGGTCGAGGAACCATGCTTGTATGTCAAGTCGAGTGGGAGTAAGATTGTCTTCTTAATATTGTATGTTGATGACATACTCTTGATTGGGAATGATATCCCTCTCTTATCATCGGTAAAAGTATGGTTAAAGAACCATTTCCAGATGAAAGATCTGGGTGAGGCACAACTCATATTGGGGATCCGTATCTATAGAGATAGATCACGACGGATGTTATCACTCAGTCAGGAATCTTATATAGATAAGATTCTTGAGAGGTTCAGCATGACCAACTCCAAGAAGGGGAACCTTCCAATGATTTCTGGGATGCATTTGAGTAAAGCTCAGGCACCCAAGATATCGGAAGAGGTCGAGCGCATGAGTCGTGTTCCTAATGCATCAGCTATATGTAACACCCGCTATTGTACCCTATTTTTTCTAGTAAAAATATTTTACGGATACTTTTCAGCGAAATTTAGTTTTAATTTAGAATTTAATTTTCTGAGTCGAATTTAGAATTTCCGAGTTCGTATTTGGAATTTCCGCGAGATTTCAAGTTAATTCCGTCTTAAGCCGTCTTTGACTTTTTCTTGACTTTTCCACTTACTCACCCTACATATACTCCCTCATACTACTCCTAACCTAATTCATACTCACACAAACAAAACATTACTTCATCACTAAGAAACCCAAATCAAAACCTAGCTTCCATAATCATCCAAGCTTAGATTCGTCATAACTCGCTCGTTTCTTGCTCAAATTCACGTAAGTTCGTCTTATTCTTCCCCTCTCATCTTCCTCTATCCGTATTGGTAATAAAATTACCGTCTTCCTCGCTTTTCAATTTATCCGTCTTTCTCAAAGGTGAATTATATTCATCTTTTGTTATCTAATTGTAGGTGGAAACTTTCTAGAAATCGATTAAAGACGCATAAAGGTAACGGTGAAGGGTTACTCGATATCATTTACGTGGTTTACATGCTCTATATGCTAGAAATCGTATTAGAATACGATTAGTAAGCTTAGGAATCATGTTATGAATAATGAATGTTGTTAATTGATGATTGTTGATGATGAATATTGATTGTTGATAGTTATTAGAAGTGAATTATGAGAATTGAAATGAATTGAACAAGTAATGAAGGCTCTCGGGTGGAGTTGTGCTCCCTGCCAGGTGACCGGCCGCCGGTCTGCCCACTGGCTGGGAACACATCAGTAAGAACTTTGGATTTTTGTATAGGGGTGGTCCTGGCCGGGTGCCCGGCCGCCGGTCTCCAGACCGGCCAGGAACACACTGCTCTGTTTTTGGTGATTTTTGGTTTTAGCTTGTGCTTCGAGCCGGGGTACCGGCCGCCGGCCTCCAGACCGGCCTGGAACACGGCTGTGTTTTTCTCATAAAATCTCTAAAACTCGTAATTTATAATAGTTCGCATGATTCGTTTATCGTATAATTTTACATAGTGACTTATAATATTCATGTTTTGGATATATGATATTTCATTCGCTTGTATCACATGTTTTGTGACGGTTTTTTGGTATGTCCCACTTTGAGTCGGTTTTTACAAATGATACGGTTTGAGCACTATTTTGTCTTGTGCTTTGTACTCTCATTCCCTTGGCTACCTTCCCGTTCGTAAGGCTGGAATGTCGGAACGGAGAGGTATCCTAATGCTTAAATGCATGTGTTAGTGGGCATACGACGACGTTGTTGGGAGTTGAACACTATGCGTTGATCGACCCGGCCGTCAAATGTTGTGTACTTGCGAGGTGGTGTTATTTGCATGTAGCGTACCGCTTGTTATGAGGCTTGTGCTCTTTTCCGCCTCTTTCGTGAATTGCTCTACCGAATTTGGGGTACTCGGCGTCTATGATTGACCGAGTCTTGGATGCGAAATGTTATCGCATGTCGAATCGGAAAATGGTATATTCCGAGAATCTGGCCAGGTTTAGACTAGGACCGTATTATTATCGTCGTGCTACCAGGAGGAAATTAGTCTACATATACGAAATGTAGCATCGTGTATGCGTTCAGGGAAATGTTATATCACGTGGATGCCTTTTAATCATACTTGCCATGTACACGGTGCTAGTGCGTTTCATTTACCGTGAGAGATGTCGTCTTTGTGTCGTCGTCTTTGAATGCGTGATTTCATGATATTATTCAT
>JAIUZE010023412.1:0-33684 GCA_022085475.1 Heliosperma pusillum
AGGAATAACTTTCGAAGTTTAAATGCAAAGTTATAGCTACCTTGGTTATAACTTTGAAGAAACAAATCAAGCAAGATCTACCTCAAATAACACAAGACTCAAGATGGAGGGTCTTTGTGATCAAGATGAAGAGATGACCCGTATAGTGAAGATCTTTGTGAAGATTAGATAGTATAAGTCGTCATTTGGTAACTATTCCATTAGAGTGATTTTAAGTTTGTAAAGTTATGACTCGCTTATAACTTTACATACTAAAGTTCAAAGTTATAGCTTTAACCTATAACTTTGGATGTTAAATGTTGATGCATGATTTTGGAAACAAATATTTTTAAATGTTTTCAAAAAGAGAAAAAGTATTTTTATATTTATCAAAAGTTTTAATAGAGGATGTATTTATGAGATTCTATTCGATAGTAATACAACTTATGAGTTGTCATGCTACCTGGAGTTTCTAATATATTCTATCTCAATTTGATGTTAACCTAATAAGCCTATCTAGGGTTTGAGCCACCTAGGGATTCGTGAGATCCAAGGATTGTGCCTCCTAGGGTTGCGTGCCCCGAGGGTTTCGTGTAGATAGGAATTTCGACCATCATTGGTTGTTTTCCTTATTTACCTTAACCTAGGATTCTAATATATCTTTACAACAATATTTTGAGATATTAAGGATAAATATATTTCTAAAAGATAAAGCAAATAATATTTCGAGATATTAAAGATAAATATCTTTCTTAAATATTAAGCTAGGGTTTTAGATTTCATATCTCCTATGCTTCTATTATAAATACTGCTTCGCATCTCAATCATTAAAAAACGACACACACACACCTTGAGAGATTTTTTACAAATCGTTTTTGAACAAACCTTGAGCAAAATATTTATTATTTTTGGTGTTTGTTTTTCAAATTAGTCGTGCATCATTATTGTCAATCGCTCACGTGAAATACGTTGTTGGATAATAGTACATCACATAATCGTACTATTCTTTAACGAGAATCTGTGTGGTTTATATTGTACTTTCTTATTAACGTAAGATAGTATAGAGTATTTAGCGATACTCACCTTGAGTTATAATCATAGTTGATTATACGAGTGGGTTGATATTTTTTTTAATCCGGAGAAAGGTACTAAGAATTATTAATCGAGAATAGTGGACGTAGGTTTCAACTTGTGAAACTGAACCACTTCAAAAATCACGTCTGCCTCTCTTTACTTTTCGTTATTTCGTTACTTGTGCTTACTTTGATTAATTAATTAGTTGATTTTAATCTATAACATCAAATAATTAATTACATATCATATAAATCGAAAAAGTGGGGCTAGTTTTTTAATACTCAATTCACCGTCCCTCTTTCGTATTCGATCAATAGACTCTACAATTGGTATCAGAGACTCGTGCTCTTGATTGCCTTACAGCAAGGAGTCTGATCCATTTTTTTTTATCTTTTTGTTTATTTATTTTCCGCTGCATTTAATTTTTTTTTAATGGATTCCAAACACCAGAAGTGTCCCGTATTCAATGGGAAGAACTACAGTTTTTGGAAAAATATGATGACCCATTACATAAAGGGTAACGACTGGGAGTGTTGGCTAATCATTAAGAATGAGCCTAATAAGATCATGCTTGGATCTGTTACTGGCACTTCCACCGAAAAGAAAGAAGATGACTATGTTGAGGCAGATTATAAGAAAGCTGAGAAAAATTCAAAAGCTATAAGCCTATTGCAAAACGACATGATTTCTACTAATTTTGACCATTTTTCATCTAGCTCTACTGCCAAGGAAATATGGGATGGTCTAGAGTTAGCCTATGAGCGGACAACTGTTGTCAAAAAGCAACGTATTGCATTATTAATGCGAAAATACGAATTGTTCTCTATGGAGCAAAATGAATCGCTTGATAGCATGTCCACTCGCTTCTCTAGTATCATTAATGAATTGAAAAATCTTGGAAAACCTTTTGACTCCGAGGAAACCCATTACATAAAGGGTAACGACTGGGAGTGTTGGCTAATCATTAAGAATGAGCCTAATAAGATCATGCTTGGATCTGTTACTGGCACTTCCACCGAAAAGAAAGAAGATGACTATGTTGAGGCAGATTATAAGAAAGCTGAGAAAAATTCAAAAGCTATAAGCCTATTGCAAAACGGCATGATTTCTACTAATTTTGACCATTTTTCATCTAGCTCTACTGCCAAGGAAATATGGGATGGTCTAGAGTTAGCCTATGAGGGGACAACTGTTGTCAAAAAGCAACGTATTGCATTATTAATGCGAAAATACGAATTGTTCTCTATGGAGCAAAATGAATCGCTTGATAGCATGTCCACTCGCTTCTCTAGTATCATTAATGAATTGAAAAATCTTGGAAAACCTTTTGACTCCGAGGAAATTGCTAGAAAAATCCTTTGAAGTTTGTGTAAACGATGGAGACCTAAGGTGACGGTAATTGAGGAATGTAAAGATCTATCTAACCTATCTTATCAAGAGCTACTTGGAACTCTAATGGCTCACGAGATTACTCTTGATGAGGATAATGCAAACGATAGTAATTGTAAGAAAGTGGCTTTACAAGCTGAGTCTAGTGAAAAACAAGATTCGGATCTTGAAGATGAAACAATGTTATTTGCTAGACGTTTTAAGAAAAAATTCTTTAATAAACAACAAGGAAAAACGTTTAACAATAACACTAACAAATCGTATAAGAAGCCAATCGAGTCAAAAGGGTCTCTCGCAAGTCGTGGTTGCTTCAAGTGTGGGGACAATGATCATATGATTAAGGATTACCCTACCTGGAAGAAAATCAAAGAAAAAATCAATTAGACAAAACCAAGAAGGAATTCAAGCAAGTCATGATGGCTTATTGCTGGGGACATCTCGACACAGAAGACGACGAGTCCGAGGAAGAAGAAGTCGCCAACCTAGGTCTGAGCAACGTCAGTCTTGACCTAATTTCTGACAGCGACAATGAGAACGAATCTGAGATGTGCCTTGTCGGCAATTCAGATTCAGAAACCAGATCCAGAAGATGATGAAGAGGTTAGTCATCTTGAACTTAAAAATCAAGTTAAGAAATTGTCTAAGAACTCTTTAATTAAGTATTTTGAAGAAACCTTAGATCATTGTCATGAACAGAGTCTTGATATACAAGATCTTAAGGAACAAATGCTTGACATTGCTGAGGAAAACCAACTTCTAAAGGCCAAAGCTAAAAAGCTCAAATCTAAAGTTATGGCAACTTCAGCTACAACTTCAGACATGACAAATGTTGAGAAAGAAGCTCTTGAGCCTAAAGGTATAGCTAATGAAGCTGTAATCTCAGAGTTAAAACTCAACATTAAGCATCTTCAAGCCAAAGTTATAGCTAATGAAGCTATAACTTTAGAATTGAAGAAAGTCAATGAGCTTTTAAAATCTCAAGCTAAGGCAAAGGAAGTTGCTATCATTGATCACAAGAAAGAAAACTCTTTTCTTTCTCAGCAATTGAAAGATATAGAGGCTTAATTCTCCCAAGCCAAAGATCAACATAATGAGGAGAAATTTATCTTGAACAAACGTTTTAATGATTTTCGTGAAAACTTTAAAAAGAACAATCCCTCCAAAGACTCGAATGTAGATCACTCGCTATGTGAAAAATAAATTCAGTCTTTGAAGAAGTTGCTCCTACATGCACGAAAAGTTCATTATAAATGGGAAGGAAGTCAAAAAGTTTTAAACTTCCTTACCGAACAGTCTAACAATAACATGAAGATGGGTCTATGACATGAATGTTATAGTCGTAGAGACCATGATAAGTGCAAATATACTCCTTCTGACTGTGATTTCAAAAGAAGGAAATATGTTAACCTTTCAGAATATCTGATTTGCAATTATTGTGATTACAATGGTCATATTAAAGAGAATTGTGTTAAATATGTCAACGACAACAAAAATCAAACTGATTGTGTTAAAGAACATGACGTGTCTAGTGTTGATGAGTCTGAACCTGAACCTCAACTTGAAGAATTTAGAAATAATGAGTTCAGATGGTTTTATGACATAGCTTTCGATTACTCATCTATACCTTCAAAATCTAAAGCGTATGTGAATCAGGAGCAGTCATTTAAACCTAGTGTGCGTCACAACAATAGAAAATATTATAATAAACCTAGAAAACCCTATGTTAAGACCAAAAGAGTTGTAAAACAGGTCTGGGTTAGGAAAGATCAAATATACAGAGTCACTAACCACAAAGGACCCAACTTAGCGTGGGTACCTAAAAGCTGTATTTGATTCTCTTGCAGATAATAGTGAAAGAAAACAACTTATGGGATTTCGACAGTGGTTGTTCGAGACACATGACCGGAAACAAGAATTGTTTTCTTTCACTAGAGCCCTTCAACGGTGGCAAGGTCACTTTTGGAGACAACAAGAAGGGCAAAATAATCGGTGTAGGTAAGATTGGTATATCTCCTTCACATGCTATTAATAATGTCTATCTGGTAGATGGTCTTAAACATAACTTGCTAAGTATCTCTCAATTATGTGACAAAAGCAATAAAGTAGTTTTTCATTCAAATGTTTGTCGCATCATAATTGAAGGTACTAGTAATGTTATTTTAGAAGGCATACGTAAAAGGAACGTGTATATGATTGATTTAAATAAAGTTATTACAAGTTCCTTTACGTGCATGAAAGTTACTGCAGATGATTCGTGCTTGTAGCACAAGAGGTTTGCACACATCAGTCCAACGAATTTAAAGAAACTCAAATTGTGGGATTTAGTTGAGGGTTTACCCTCAATCAAATTCGAACAAGAAAAGATGTGTGACTCATGTGCCCGATGTAAACAAGTTAGATCTTCTTTCAAACCAAAACGAGTAGTAAGTACATAACGTCCACTCGAGTTGGTACACATGGATTTTTGTGGCCTATGAAAGTCAGAAGCCGTGGTGGATCAAGGTACGTATTCGTCCTAGTCGACGACTACTCAAGGTATGTATGGCCTATATTTCTATTTACTAAAGATGAAACTTTCGATGAGTTTGTGGTACAAGTATGATAAGAAGTTAGTTTCCATTTGTACGGATCATGGCACCGAATTTGATAATCAAGCCTTTATAGAATTTTGTAGGGAGAATGGTGTAGGACATAACTTTCATGCACCACGAACCCCACAACAAAACGGTGTTGTTGAACGTATGAATAGAACACTAGAGGACATGGCCCGCACTATGCTTTTGTCTAGTGGCCTTCCTAAGAACTTTTGGGCCGACGCCATTAATACTGCATGCTATGTGCACAATAGAGCTATGATTAGACCAATTCTCAAAAATACTCCCTATGAACTTTTAAGAGGGAGAAAACCCAATATAGCTCACCTTCGTTGCTTCGGTAGTAAATGTTTTGTCCATAATAATGGAAAAAGTAATTTAAGTAAATTAGATCCACGAAGTGACGAAGCTGTGTTTGTTGGTTATTCTAATCATAGTAAAGCTTTTAAAGTCTTTAACAAAAGAACTTTGTGCATAGAAGAAAGTGTTCATGTTATATTTGATAAAGATAATGTGCCTGAACAAGTTGAACATAAGGAAGAAGAAGACATGAATGATCCCGACTATCGCCTTTCAAGGGATGACCTATCAGAAATTAATGAAGAAGTTATTGAAGGAATCAATGATGAACTTGATAAATCCGCAAATGATCTTGAAAAGAGAACTGAGACAAATTTTGATGATACGAATGTCTCTTCTCAAAACAAGGAAAAGGAAACCGAAGTTATAACTGATGATGCTATAACTTTGGACTCAGATGAAGATATTGTAACTAAATTTGTACAACCTTTAGCTATAACCCCAGAGTCCAACTCAGGGGGAACTAATCTTGACTTTGAATCATTCGAGGAAAATGAGATTTTATCAGATGATGATGAGCCTAAGAACTCTAAGAAATAGAAATATAAGAGTTCTCATCCTGTGGATAGTATCCTAGAAAGTTTTAATAAGGGAGTTCAAACAAGACTAACATTAAATAACGTTTGTTCATTCTATTCCTTTCTGGCTACCATAGAGCCTACCAATATCAAAGAAGCACTTGCAGAATCCGACTGGATTGTGGCAATGCAAGAGGAGCTTCAACAGTTCGAACGCAATAAATTTTGGCATCTAGTTCCACGTCCTAACAATCGAACTGTGATTCGTACTCGATGGGTATTCAGAAATAAATTGGATGACTCAGGAGTTATAGTTTGTAATAAGGCTTGACTGGTCCTTCAAGGTTATAATCAAGAAGAAGGGATTGATTATGACGAGACCTTTGCACCTGTAGCAAGACTTGAAGCTATTCGCTTGCTTATCGCCTTCGCAGCTCATAAAGGAATGAAACTGTACCAAATGGACGTTAAGACTGCATTTCTAAACGGTTATTTGGAAGAAGAGGTTTTTATTGAACAACCTCCCGGATTTTTGAATAACAAATTTCAAAACCATGTTTTTAAACTCGATAAAGCTTTATATGGTTTGAAACAAGCGCCTAGGGCTTGGTACGACAGATTGTCCAAATTTTTATTACAAAACAATTTTAAAAGAGGATTTGTCGACAAAACCCTATTTCTAAAATCCGAGGGTTCTGATTTACTTGTTGCTCAAATATATGTAGACGATATTATTTTTGGCTCTACTAACAATAAATTGTGCAAGTATTTCTCAGATTTAATGACCTCAGAATTTATAATGAGCATGGGAGAATTGAAATTCTTCTTAGGATTGCAAATTCAACAAACTAAGGAAGGAATAAAGATTCATCAACAAAAATTTGTCAAGGAGCTAATCACAAAATTTGGTACGGAGAACGCTCATCCAATGGACACACCTATGGTAACTGATAAAAAGTTAACCTTAGACGAAAGTGGTAAGTGTGCCGATGAAACTACATATCGAGGTATGATTGGTTCTTTATTATATTTAACTGCTAGTAGACCTGACATTATGTTCAGTGTATGTGTCTGTGCTAGATTTCTATCATGTCCCAAAGAGTCACATATGATTGCAGTTAAACATATCTTGAGATATTTAATTGGTACATCTAATTTATATTTGTGGTATCCACTTGAGTGTAATTTCGATCTAGTAGGATATTCAGATGCAGATTACGCAGGATGTTCTTTAGATAGAAAAAGTACCTCTGGATTCGCTACGTTTGTTGGACCATGCATAATAACTTGGGGCTCAAAGAAGCAAAATTCGGTTGCATTATCTACTGCAGAAGCCGAATATATTGCTGCAGGACTGGTATGCTCCTAATTACTTTGGTTAAAGCAACAACTATGTGATTATGCTGTTAATGTTGGTTGTATGCCTGTATTTTGTGATAATACGAGTGCTATTATTTCTAAGAATCCAGCTCAGCATTCTCGTGCTAAGCATATAGACATTAGACATCAATTTTTACGTGACCATGTTGAAAAGGGCAACATTAAACTCGAATTTTGTGATACTGAAAATCAATGGGCTGACATTTTAACAAAGGCGTTAGCGAGAAGACGTTTTGAGATTTTGCGGTTGGAAATTGGTTTAATCGGTAGCAATTAAATTCGTCATATTTATTTTATGAACCTGCGTGACTGGTTAGAATAAGACGAGATTATATGACTGTGTCCGTGTATTCCAATGCTAGTATATTTGTGTTTAAGATTATATATTTTGCGTAAGTATCTTGCATATTAAGTATTTTATGGATATTGAATTATGGATCACATATTTGCCAAAAATCTATCTTATTCACTTTCCAAATTAAACCAAAATTCTACCCATAAAACCCATATTGACCGAAACTCCAAACAACAATATCTTACCATATCTTTTTATTTACCTAATCCTATCCTTACCATATCCCACATATATTTACCCTAGATTCCTGTTAATATCCTACCCAAATTCAAAAACAAAAAAGAAAAGAAAAAGAGGCCTATGGCCGGCACCTACACGTGCTACTATACATACCCCAAACCCCAACACTACCTTTCATAATTACCTATCACTATCACCATCAACACACATCTTTCTCTCCTTCTTCACGAAAAAAAATGAAATCAACACCATCAACAATGGCTTCCACACGGTCCAAAAATACCAACACCCCAAACTCCAAAATTCCAACACCTATCATGCCCACTAATCTCTCTCCTAAACCAAAACAAAAATCACCAAATTTTACCCAAACCGAGTCGGGTTCGGTTCTTGAGGGTACAAAAAGGCGTAGATTAAATAAGGGGAAGAATATGGTTCAAGATGATGCTAATACTGTCAAGGACAACACGAAAATCGAGGCAACTACACGGTCTCTGTTTCGCGAGTTCTCACCTCAAGAAACGGCATCCGGGCTTGACAAGCTTCGTTTAACAAAGGAAGAACGGAAATTAGTTAACCGGGTTGCTAAATATGCTATTCATGGGGTCGTAGTTTCCCGAAGGCGTGGTGTGAAATATATGAAGCTTTGGGATTCTTTAACGATTTCTTGAATTTTCAAGAGTGGGAGCAAGTGTCTCGGTTTTTGGGTCCTATATTTCCAATCGAGGTAATTCAATTTTATGCGTCTGTTTCTTTGAAATCTGGAGTGTTGCATGCCGTGGTAAATGGCCGAGAAGTTTCGGTCTCTATTGACGATTTTTGTACTTTGTTTTTGGTTCCTGATGATGGAGTCAAAATTGACCCGAGTACGTCATGGGACGAACTGTAGGACCCGGCTAAGTTGGAGGTTAAGAGGTATTTTGATGATGGGGCTACATTGTCTAGTTGTGTGTTGGCGGGGAATTTGTCCCCAAAATTAAAATTTCTGTTAAATGTTTTGTGGAATACGGTGGTTCCGCGTCGGGGTGGACGGGATAAGATTGCGTGCTATGAGATGATGGTGGTTAAAAATTGGTTGGAAGGTAACCGTGTCAACCTTGCTTTCCTTGTGTTTTCTCGAATTTCTCAAACTAGCATTTCCGTAACCGAAGATAAAGTCTATACGACCCTAGACTTGCCCTATGGGATGTGGGTGTCTCGGGTTGTTGAGGCTAAGGGGGTTGTTGACCCGGCTAGTTATGGTGTTAATTTAAAAGATGATATGAATGATACGTATTATAAATTCTTGAAATTGGAGGCATTGGGTCCGGAATTGGCTTTTCAATTAAAGGGTGGTTCGGTTGTTGTGAAACCGAATGTGGTTAATTTTTCGGGGATTGAATCAAAATTGGAGGTGTTTATGGGAAAGGTTATGGAGCGCCTTGATGCGAAAGACAAGGAAATTGATGCGGTTGTTGACAAAGTGGTCAAAACCGTGGCTATGGGGAGCTCTAGCTCAACCCGTGACCGTGGAGGGTCGGGTGTGAGTAGTGAGGTAAGAGGTTGGATGAGCTGAGTTGATAAATGCCTAGCTAAAATTGAGAGGAATGTTGTCGATATTCGACAAGAGATGTTTAGGCAACGGGATTAGATGCAATTCTTGGTTAGCCAAGGAGGTGCATTGGTGAAGAGTTATTCAGAAATGCGCGACGATATGCACACCATTTATTATGCGACGGAGGCTCTATCTATGAAGGTTCAGAACTTTGATTCATGCCTCGCCGCCCAAGCTAATCACGTGAAGGAGTGCTTTGATCGCCTTTCTACTCTTGAGTATCTTAACCGACCCGACTACATTGACCCCAATATAATTCGCCAACCCGATTTGCCTTGATTTTCTAGTCTTCCCTTATTTGTCTTTAAACTACTTTATCCATTCGGCCCATTTTGGCTTTATACATTATTCTATTCGGTCCATTGGCACTAGTAATTTTTATTGTGGTTTGTAGTTTAACTTGACATTAAGTATTTGATTTTGCTTGATATGAATCGTTTAGTATTGCGTATTTTTCATATGTATTTCTTGCCTTGGAGTATGTTATTCTAGTCATTTTATATCTTTGTTCTTGTCTTTTCAATGATGCCAAGAGGGGGAAGAAGTGATATGATTTGAGTCTTTGCTTAAGCTTGCTCCTTGTCAAGACTCGTTATTTCTTAAAGTCTTTCAAGTTATAACTTTAGCTAAGTGGTTATTGATGTAGGTTATAGTGGTGTGGTAAGAGTGTCGATCTCAGGGACGGTTGGTGTCTAGAAATGATCAAATAGTCTACTAAGTGTCTTGCAAAGTCACAATGTAATTTGGGTTTGGATTTATTAACTAAACTAAATAACAATAATCAAAAGCAAACAAAAACAACAAATTGAATCTAAAACGAGAAAGATTGGATTTTTATCGAATAAGAGGGAAAACTAGGGTGAGTGGGCTCAAATGGCTAATTTGGGTTCTAGTGAGTCGGGTTCATAGTTAATGGGTAGTCAAACTTGGGCGCGGTGGATTGAGGCTCTCGATCTTACAATCCCTCCCATATACCGAACCAAGCTAGCTCTCGCGTACACAAGGTCGATATACCAACTATATGCAAATCCTAACATATTCCGAGGCTATCGATCTTACGAAAAATGTAATAAACATGAATCATGCAAGTTTGTCAAGCAAGCATTTCATCAAACATGTGGTATGCATAAGTTGGAAGAAAGACAATTAATCGACAAATCAACCCAACAAACAAAGATTAACCCTCATTAAAGCCCATTATCCCCCACTAACCCTTGATTAATCACTACTCACTACTTAACATGAGGAATATGGAAGAATAACATATAAAGCTAAGACAAGACATAATGATAAGAAAGAAACAAAACATGTAATGAAATGACATGATTAACAAGTATATGAAAAGGGATTAAGAAGATATACCAACTAATTAAGGCAAAAGATGAACAATAAAAGAGGAAATCTTGAATAAAGGAGAAGACTTTGTCACCAATCTTCAAGTACAAAACCAAGTTCCAACACTAAACCAAGTTGCAATTACTAATTAACCAACTAATTAGCTTAATTATGGAAGATTAATAGAAGAATAAATACTAATTCTATGAGAGTTTCAGATCTAGGGTTTCGTGCCCTTTAATTACATAAGAGGGTCTATTTATAGGTTTACAAAATAGAGGAAAGATGGGCTTCGAAAGACTTCATGGACTGGTAAAGTCACGACCGTGAAATGGGTTTCACGGTCGTGAAAGCTGTGTCACGACCGTGAAACAAGTCACGGTCGTGAGATTGTGAACTAAATAAGGCAGGAACTTCCCATGATCAAGTCACGACCGTGAAAGGGGTTTCACGACCGTGACTTCACTTTCACGTCCGTGAAATTTGTTTCACGGTCGTGAGCTGAAATGCTCGAGAATTCGCCTTCTTGGAAAGGCATCTCACCACCGTGAAATGCCTTTCATGCCAGTGAAATCCTTCTTGCCCCTCTTCCTTTGCTTGACTTTATTACTTCCTTCCCGGTTTTGCTTGCCTTGACTCGGGAGGGCTTTGGCGCATCGTGTAGGGCCCCCCAAGGGTATGTGGGGCCCCCAAGGTATGCCGTGGGTCCTCCGAGTGATTCACCTTCTTCTTTGTCGATCAAAACTAGGTAGAAATCGCCTCAAATGACAGTTTACCTATAAAAACACGATAAAAGCGAGAAATATGCTAGAAGAAGGTAAAACACGTAAGGCAAGCAAAACGAGACAAAAAGGGGTGAAAATGTAGGGTGAAATGACACTATATCAAATCTCCCCAAACCAAACCCTTACTCGTCCCGAGTAAGGATGAACAATAGTCAAGACCCTTATTTAACAACGCTAAACCTAACCGATACAAGGCAATTAACGGGCCTTGCTCCGTCCCTTCAACTCGCAACAAGGTATCCATGAGGTAAGATACCATCTTGCAAGGCAAGTGGGGTCTTGAAAAAACTCCGATGCATTCTAGGCAATAAAGCACACAAAACATATGAGAATGCATCTACAAAAGCAAGTGACAACATGCCTCATCCATGTGCCTGGATTCATCTAAAATGGAAAAATTTCAAGCATGCAAATTCCTATGTACTTACTAGTTTTACAAAGAACTAGGTCTAGAAAGATAGAAATGAATCACCTCTTTATTGTGTAAAATTAGTACTTTCGTCCACGTTCACTAGAAAGCTTTGTCAAGGGTGATAAGGCGGGATGGAAAGTGAGGGCCCCATGGTGTTAGAAGACACTGTAGGATCAGAATTCCGCCTCTCACCTAAGTGAAAGGAAGGGTCGTCCCTTCTTAGCCATGTAACGTAGGAGTAATCTGTTGGAGCAAGTGTCCTCCACAATAGTGCATTTATATTATAAATCTCATTTTGGAATATTAGTGGGATGACTAGTGTTTTGATACTCCACGTCAGTTGATTAACGTAAATCGATAACGGTCAGCTGACTAGAGTTAGACGTTATTGTCGTATGACGGCGGTAATCAACTGACCCCTTTCGGTCACACCTATAGGATGAGACCCAAACAGAAATCTAATTATTTGTATACGATACATATTAATTAGTACTTTATATATATATTTGATATATGTTTAGTTACGAGAGTTAATTATTGGAAATTGAGTTACGAACTCATTCCGGATAAGTTTATTAGTCTATTATACGATAATTGACTGAATAAATTTTACGTCTTATTTTAATACGATTAAATAAGATTTAATTTAATGATTAATAGTTAACTCATTAAATTAGTTGAGGTTATGCATATACTTTAAGGGTAGAGGTGATTAGTTAATTATATTTACAAGGAGTTGTAAAATATACTAACTAGGCATTGTGGGACCCATTATATATTGATATAATGATAAAATATCACTTAAAAGTTAAGTGTATATTATTTATTAATTTGAGTCATATAATTGTTATATGATCAAATTAACCCTTAACTATACAAGATAATTAAACATATGATTATAAGTATTTGTGGGACAAATATCAAAAATCAAAATGGACCACATGACACTAGTGGGTGCCGAAAATTGGTAGTGTATAACATGATGATTGTTGTTTCTTGTATTACACTACAACATGTGATCATGTCATGTTTATGACACATGATCATGGTCTTATTCACTACTACACTCAAAGTAATTGCATGAGATTATTTTAAGCAAAATAAGAGGCCACTTATGCTCATTTTTGGCCGGACCATAGTGTCCTTAAATGGACAAATTTTGTTGTTCATTTGACTTACTTTTTCATTCTTATTTGCATGCTTATCTCACTAAAAATCCTCATCTCTCTAAAACCTCTCAAACACTAATATTTTCCTATTACTAGAGTAGTAACAAAATCTAATATTAGTTCATCTTTTCACTTGTGTTTTCTAGTAAAAAACTAAGTGATTAGTTTGGGTTCTCTCTTGGGTGCATCTTAAAGGAGGTCTTCTAAATTGAAGATTACAAGGAGGATCATCTACTTCTTTCTAGCATAAGATCAACAAGAAAGGTGTTTCTTGTTGTGCCCATATAAACCGAAATTTCCCAATGTAAGGAAATTTCTTCTTACCTTTTATTATGCATTTTAATTTGCATGCATGTTACATAGATCTTTATTAAACACTAAATTAACAAGTAATTTAGTAACTAATTAGAGGAGTCTAGTTAGGGTCTATGAACTTTCATAATCATCAAAAAGGTAAGGAAGCGAGATGTTTGAGTTCTTATTTGATTTCTTTTTCTTTTTGTCTTTGATTTTTGCTTGATTTGGGTGCCTTTTGAGAGCAAGTTAGCCTAGCGAAAGGTGTGCGGCGGAGACCAACAATAGGCAAATCCTCGCCGTAGCGACATTGAGAGCGACCCCATATGTAGCGAGGGTACTCTAGAAGAGCCTAGAAGTCTCCAAGTGCACTCCCTAAGCTAGGACTGAGGCAAAGATATGCAAAATTTCAAGCTTTTCTTTTCAATTGTGTTTGAACTCAATTTTTGGACTTATGATGGAAAAATTTCCTTTTTGTCAAATGTAGTAAAATGTGATGATTGGACAATTACATGGCCTCGAGAGTCACCTAGGAAAGCGTTCACCAAGGAATTTTTCACACCATGGGGATGGTCAAGATGGTAAATGCAAGCCCTTGACTAGGCTCTAGGAAACGGTGCGAAAATTATACTAAAAATACACATTGAAAGGTGTTGCAAAATCTATTTTAATAGGTAAAGTGCTAAGCAAAAAAAGTATCTACAAGGGCCTATCCAAGCTTGTTTAATTTCCAAATTAGGCATTTTAATTAGTTCTCCTAAATGCAAATATATGCCATGATCTAGAATTAAGCAACATATATACAAACTAATGCAAATGCTCTATTGAACTACGTGACAATTAATCTAATGAAACCCCCTAACAGCACATAAGTCACACAACCGCCAATTCATCAAAATACACATCACAATCATCAACAATTTCTCCAAACTCCTCATGTGATAAGAAGTAAAGAAAAAGAAGAAGGGGAAGGAATAAGAACGATCATACCATGGCGGTCTTCTTAATCCCTTCTATAAGTCTCTTAAGCGATGTGTAGCGGACCTACGTATGGAGGTTAGAGGAAAAAGCAATGCAAATATATACAAACTAAGATATAAACAAGCTAATTTTTAGGAATTTTAAAACTTTTTCGATTTTTTTGGATTTTTGAATGATTTAAAATGAAAAATAAAACATGTTTTTGAGTTTTTTTTTCAAAATTTTCAAACTATGAAGATAGTTTCCCATCCCCCACATAGGAACATACATTGTCCTCAATGTATGAAATGGGATTATTGAAAGTAAAGAAAGACATGTTTTTGGAGTTTTTGAATGGTTTTCTAAAAGGAAAAGAACATGTTTTTTTTAAATATTTTGAAAAATAAAAACTTGTTTTTGGGTTTTGATTTTTGAGAAATATTCACAATAAAAACAATATATACAAGGGGGTTAGTTATGCAAATGAACTAATTCTATATGAAATGCATGATCTAATCAATATTCCTAAAACTAAATGTAAAGCGATATAATACAAAGTGCATGATCTAAGTGAATGCAAGCTAAACTATATGCCAATCAAGAGGCTCGTCGCGGCGGTAATGTGCATAAATGCAATGCCCCTCATGGGGGTACCTACCACGGGAAAGTCTAAAAATGGCACCTAAAAGTGCAACTACGTGATGCATGAGAATTATCTAAATGCAATGAATGTGGTTTGTCAATTTGGATTTTTCATGTAGGAGGAAAAGATTGGTGTCCGATGGGATGGACACCCGCCTCCAATGTTACCGAGGCCAACCAACACAACGAAAAAAACAATTTACATGTTAGAGCTGCAATTTAAGTCAATCAAAAAAGATGAGAAGGAAACACGCACTAGAGGGGAGGGGGTAGATGCTAAACAAGCCACCTAGACTCCACTCCAACTCCTCCCATTATCAAACAAAACACAAAACCTCCTCAAAAGGTCTCCATCTCATCCTCATCCTCATCCCGGCCCCCACTACCACCACTCTCTTCCCGATTCCCTTGGTCTCCCCCGGTCTCCATGCCGCCTACCCCTCCCTGGTTTCCACGGTTGGGGAACAACACATCACGTTGTGCCCAGCTTGGCAAAAAAACCGTTCGGGTCAATGTACCCTTGGTTAGCCAGCAAGTAGTAGTTGGGGTAGGTGGCATAATAATTGTTCACCCGGTCTTCATGCATGTTCAAATGCATGTGTTGCATGAGACCGGTCAGGTAGTCACTTTGGGTGGAGATGGTAGGGTCGGGGTGAACATACCCCTGGTAATCAAAGGGGTAGGTGGGAATATTCATAAAACGGGGTGGGGGGTACGGTGCTTGCAGATGTGGTAAAGGGAAAGGAGGAATAGGCAGGGTTACATGAGGTGCACTTTGACTCGGTGTAGGTCTGGGTCGGGGTCGGGGCTGCTGGGGAGACTCTCCCTCCTCCCTAGTGCCACTAGAAGAGGCTCTACCACCTGCCATCGTCACCGACAACAGATAGTTAGGTTGCCTATCCATGGTGTCTCCCCTAGGTGCGAAAGGCGGGAGTCTATGACAAGGAAGGTAAAAGGGGGTGTCATCCTTGATTACCCAAAGATATCCCTTAGCCCGGTCATTCCTAATCCAATTTGAGTGGATTAGGGAAGTCTCATCTAGAAGTGTCGCCCCAAGTAAGGCCGAATACGCCCCATCGCTATTAAAGTCGGGGTCAAAGTGCTTAGCCAAGAAGGTTACCAAACCCCCTATGACCACCGTTTGTTTACGCGCTACAGTGATCTTTCTCAACTTTCTCCACCTCCTAAAACTTTCATGCATTAGGGGGAAGGTGAAGGTTTCCCTCGACCCTTGCACATTCAAGTGCGTTTCTAAGAGGGTGAGGTGAAGCTGAGTCAGGTTGTTTGGCTCTTGCCGACAGAGGAAGGTGCCCCACACTATCCTATGCCAAAAATGGGGCACAGGGTAGTGAATAAGGAGAGCCGAATTCCGCCGGAAATTGGTAAAAACCCTCCCGGTCAAGGCCTCCCAAAGTGCTCCTACATTTTACCCTCTAGGCTCCTCATAATCCCTACTAGAAGGGATTTCTAACCCAAAAACGGCAGCGAAATCATCAACAGGAACAACACGTGTAGTGTTGGCAAGACGGAAAATATAACATGCTACTCTTTCATCATTCATACACGTATAGAAAATAAGGTAGACATACCCGTAGCTTCGAAAAACGTCCGCATATGCGCCGTCAAGCCTAGACCACGTATGATGTCGTGGCATAGAAAGATGGTTGGCTCCAATTCCAACTCTTGTATCCCTTCGAAAGCTTGCCTATGAGCGTCCGTCTAAAAGACGACTTCCGGAAAATGCGAAAGTTGCTCGATTTCAAAGTTTTCATCCGGGTTTAGGTTGTTAGAACCGCTTCCCCTCCTCCTCTTTTGAGTCCTTGATGCCGCTGCTTTGCCTTTCCCTTGTCCCACAATTGTTGTTCTAAAAACAAGCTTTTTCAAAAAGAAGATTGCTAAAAATTCCTTAAACACGACTACAAACACTTGGAAAACCTTCAATTAACCCCAAAACTACTTTCTATTGGAGTAGAAAGCTTGAAAACTAACCCAAAATAAAGATCCCCAAATTCGGATTTTTGAAACCCTAGGGTTGAAAATTGATTTTTTTGAGTTTTTTTGGTGTTTATAAGGTGAAATAATGGCTCTTTTTGTGTTAGTAATTGAAGCAGAAGAGTTTTTGTAGCAATTTGGGGAAGATTTGGAGTGATTTGATGAAGTTTTGAGGGAGATTTTGGTTTTTTAGTGAGATAAAGGGTGTTTGGGATTGTGTTTGTATGGTGAAAGAAGAAGATGAGGAAAAGGATAAGAAGGAAGAAAATAAAGGGAAAAAAGAAAAACAAATCACGGTTTAAAGCATTTCACGACCGTGAAATACAAGTCACGATCGTGAAATGAGTTTCACGACCGTGAAACTTGCTTCACGACCGTGAAACTTGCTTCACGACCGTGAACAAAGTTTCTGCATTTTTTGTGTCACAATCTCCCGACCGTGAAACATTTCACGACCGTGAAATATGTTTCACGACCGTGAGATGGGTTTCACGGTCATGAAATGTGTTTTCTCGCTTTTTCTTTGCTTTGCTTCATCAGTCACGGGCGTGAGGCTCATTTCACGACCGTGACTCGGCTTTTTTCGTGCCTTTGAACCAAAATTCTTCACCCTTGTTCGGTTTCTCGCTTCTTCATTATCGTTCCTTCATGTTTCCTTCATTTCATCTTACAAAACAATCACACACCACATTAAATCCCTCCCTCACACTCTCATTGACAAAATTGCACCAAAAATTACGAAATTAACTAAGTAATGGGAAATTGGTTGAATTAATGATTCAATAAGCCAAACCAAAATTCGACCTCATTATCGTTAATTTAACCGATTTCCATGCAACTAATATATACCAAGCATTAGTAAATGAGTTAGAAATATATACAAATTTGTGATTCTTGGGGGACTTCACAAAACCCGTTCTTCTTTCAAGAATTAATGAAGGGTAGTCGGCTTGAGGTACAAAGCCTCGACTACCCCGATGAGAGAACCTTCCTTGTAGAGCTTGATTCGTTGCCCATTCACTTTGAATCTTTGGCCATCTTTGCTTGCCAACTCGAAGTCCCCATATCTCCCTACCTCGGTGATCAAGAATGGTCCCGACCATCGGGATTTGAGTTTCCCGGGAAACAACTTGTACCTCGAGTTGAAAAGAAGCACCTTGTCTCCACATTGGAGATCCCTTTTGAGGATCTTCTTATCGTGAATGAGTTTGGTCTTCTCCTTGTAAGATTGGGCATTTTCATAAGATTTGAGGCGGAACTCCTTAAGCTCTTGTAATTGGATTAATCTCTTGTCACCGCTCAGTTTTGCATCAAGATTTAGTTCTTTGATCGCCCAATATGCCTTGTATTCGAGCTCTATGGGCAAATGGAAAGACTTGCCATACACAAACTTATAAGGCGACATTCCAATAGGAGTTTTGAATGCCGTCCTATATGCCCATAGTGTGTCGTCGAGCTTTGAAATCCAATCTTTACGGTGATTTGAGACCACTTTTTCAAGGATAGATTTGATCTCTTTGTTGGAGATTTCGACTTGCCCACTAGTTTGGGGATGATACCCCAAACCGGTACAGTGATGAACACCATATTTAAGGAGTAGTGAGTCAAGTTGTTTTGTCATGAAAGTGCTTGCCTCCATCACTTATTAGAGCTCTTGGTACTCCAAATTGGGGGAAGATGATATTCTTTAGGAAATTGATGACAACTTTGGCATCGTTGGTAGGGGAAGCCACCGCCTCAACCCATTTGGACACGTAGTCTACGGCCACTAGAATGTACCTACTCCCTTTTGAAGAAATAAAGGGGCCTTGATAGTCTATTCCCCACACATCAAACACCTCCACCTCAAGAATCCCCCTTTGGGGCATTTCATTCCTCCAAGAGATGTTGCCGGTGCGTTGACAAGCATCGCAACATTGGACAAAGTTCTTAACATCTCGGAACATAGAGGGCCAAAAGAACCCAGATTGAAGTATTTTGGCAACGGTCTTACTTGCCCCATGGTGCCCTCCATAAGGAGAGGTGCAACAGGAGCTCACCCAAGGAGCCTTGATGATCAAGCCACAAGCAAGACAAGCCTGACCCCAAGACCCCCTCAGATGGAAGCTCGAGTCACAAGGTCTAAACAGCAAGTCATGGCAAGCCAACTTCAAGCCAAACCAAGACAAGATATTGAGGAAGATAGTCCAGGGCTTGCCAAGCCATGCCAAGGTCCAACACAGTCCACATTCCCCACACAAGACAGAAACAATGCCAGTCAGAGCTCAGCAGACCAGTTAGCAAACCCAGCACCAAGGAGGTACACCAGAGCATCCCAACCACCCCCACCATGGCCTACCATCAAGCCAACCCACTAATCAACAAGTTTGTCCAGGACAATCCCTTTTGAAGTCTAGCAAAAACTCAAGTAACAAGCAGCCCAAGATAGAGTATTAATTCCCAATCAAGGGAATTCTTATTCTCAAGGGAACTTGAGTGACATCTTACAAACACTCCTTGCCAATCAAGAGAAAGATAGGGAGGAGGCAAGGAGGGATAGAGAGGAAGCAAGGAAGGATAGGGAGGCTAACAACCTTAGGGTGAACAACTTGGAAACTCAACTATCCCAAATGGCCTCAAATTTGACGGTGCTAAAATACGGTGTCGTTAATTCCGCAAATTAGCTAGAGCAAATAGAAATTTATAAAACCAAATCTAGACTCAAACCAACCTAAATAAAAAGGGTAGTAAGGGTAAGAAAAGGATCGAACCCAAGGGAAAGCGGTATTAGCTAAAATAATCTAATCTAGACCCTTGCAAAAACAATTAACAAAACTAATGGATCTAATCACAAATTAAAGCACTAATTACTAATTAAGACACTAATTAAAACAAAGACTTAAATTAATTACAAACTATGATATTCACAATGGAAAACATGTAGTAAAACATAAATGGGGGAGTTTGGGTAAAAAGATGAGTTAACATGAAATATGAAAATCTAGCTTAGGCACTAGCACAAACACCTTCAATGCAAGTAATCAAATATGTGAGAAAATACTTAGTGTAATTATCCCAAGTAACACAACAATTAGCAAAGATGACTCCTTTCTTCCTCTCTTCTCATTTATCTAATACCAACTCCTAAGAAATAGTCAACATGAATTAAACCACCCAAAATTGACCCTTTACAACTTAATCAACACTTATTAAAACATAAGCATAAACAAAGGAGTAAGCTTTAAGCATTCAACCAAAGGATTAAGCTAGAATTATGCAATTCAACATTAAACCATGTAAAAATCACACAACATACAATTTATTTCTCAAAAGACTCAAACTTTTAAACCAAAGATGAAACTTTCAAGTCTACTTCACACATTCAAGCATAGGGTGACAATTCCTACCAAGAACAAGCATTTATCAAGTAAACAAAATGTCAAGCTAGTCAAACCAAACATTCATTCACTCAACATAAAAGATTAACATAAACAAATTGCATTAAATAAAGAAGAAGAGGATTATAGAGTCATACAATGCTAAAGGTGTGCACTTGTTCAAATTACACCAAGTAATGAAAGGATTAGCTACCCATAGTCTTCATATTACAACCAATTTCTAAGTAAAACCAAATTACAAGAGCAAAAGTTGAAGAATAAAGTAGAGAAATTCTAAGGAAAATATGATGTTTCAATGTTGTATGCTTCTTGTCCTTCTCTCTCTTCAGTTTTCTTCTTATATACCCTTGGTCCGCAAACCTAGGGGCCTTGAAAGGTGGGCTTCCAAAAGACAAGACGAGAAAATGAAGAAATCCCGTGCTGAGAAAGGACGCAGGCTGCGTCCTACGACGCAGACTGCGTCGTGCTGACGCAGGCTGCGTCGTGATGACGCAGGCTGCGTCGTGATGACGCAGGCTGCGTCGAGCACTGCCCGTTTTTCCCTTGCTTTCCTTCTTGACTTTCGTTGACCCATGGACTTTTGGCCCCCGCCTTGACTTCCATTGACCCATTGGGTTTGGTCTTCATGCCTTGATGATTCCTTGTTAGCCCACTCCAATTTCCGGGTTTTTGGGTTTCGGGTTTCGGGTTTGACTTTTATTGACTTTCGGGTTTTTGACTCTCAAAATTGACTTAAAATACTAAATACTATCATTATTACAAAAACTCAAATTAACATAAAACAAAGCTAATGACCCGTAAAAAGTAAAACGAAAGACTCTAAAAATTACTACTAGACACGACAATATTTGGTGTTGTCAAATACCCCCACACTTGGACTTTTACTCGTCCCGAGTAAAACTCGAGATTGGCAAGGCAAACACAAGTCCAAACATAGCATGCGGAGGCAATGACCTCTCTTCCCTCACCACTACCTTCTTATATCTCCCTCAAAACACAACCACCTATTAAAACAAAAAATGACTCAATGTTGTTTTAACACTCTTCCCTTACCTCTTCCTACTTATAACTCCCTCTTAACAAGACTCGACACACCACCAACTCCGACTCAATTCACATAATTCCTCCCTTCTTATAGCTCCAAATAATGTAGTATGACCATCTTTGCCTTATCCCAAGGCATAGCGAGATGACCTTCATCACCAAACTCCATGCAACTCCACTACTTATACCACCCCCTTATTACTCCACTAGTGTAATGCATGGTTACTTGGTTGGCCCCAAACTACACAATTTGCACAACCAAGTAACCACCAAGAGAAAAACCACCAATTTGGAACCAAGTTTTGTGACTAAAAAAAAAATAAAAATAAAGGAAGTCCTAAGCTAGCCTCCTTCCAATTTCCTCCTTATCACTCCCTTCTTATGCCTCCAAAATCCTCATCATCGAAAGTATTATGCTCAAATGTTTTTTCATTTTTTTCATTTTTCCATTTTTATTCTTGAAAATCCCTCATTTTGCCTAAGGTGCCCTTCCGGGTTTTCACCTTAGCTTTTCCTTTCCTCTCATTGGTGGCTCGCAACTCGATTCTTCATTTTGCCCGGAATGCCCTTTCGGGTTTTCATTCCGTCCTCGGCCACCTTCCCAATCTTGCCTAGGTGCCCACCCTTGTGGGTTTTCACCTAGCCGGGATTTTCATTTTTTTTTCTTTTCTTCAAAATAAAGACAAATAAAATACAATGCATCAAAAACAAACTAACTATGTACAATCTTCTCCCCCACACTTAGAATACACAATGTCCTCATTGTAGGAGAGAAGAAAAAATGTTACCTCATCAATTGTCGAAACGAGAAGACCCCGAGGCACCTCCTCGGTTTCTCCTCCTCTCCCTTTCTTCTCTAATCCTTATTCTTCGCTCCATGCCTTCATCAAGGGTCTCTTGGGTGTAAGGAAAAGGGTAGCCCGGGTTTTATTGTATGGACATCCCAAAGAGAGAGCTAGCCAAGCCGTAGACGTCCTCTTGTGCCACCGCATCTTCATAGGAGTCTTGAAGATAGGTGTGGTGGCGCTCATTTTGAACGTTAAAGTGGCTCGTAGCTTGCTCCCTCCAAGCATATTGGGTGGTCCACATTTCGTTTTGTTCCCACCACCTTTGATCTTGTTGTTCCCTTCAAAGGCGGGCCTCCTCTTGCCCTTCTACCATCCTTCTCCATTCCTCTCTTTGAGCCCTCTCGGCCTCCCCTCTCATTCTTCCTCCCGTAGCTTCTTGTGTTCATAGCCAACTTCTCAATAATGTTGTTGGCCTCGGCCACATTAAGTGTATCAATGCCACCTCCGGTGGCGGCTATAATCATCCGTTGGTCGTTTTGGCATAATCCTTCATTGAAGGCCGTCAATAAATCGTCACCCGACATCCCATGATACGGGCACCTTGCAACGAGGCTTTTAAAGCGCTCCCAATAGTCATAGAGAGTTTCCCCTATGTCTTGCTCAATGGTAGTGATGAGCTTCTTTGAGTGGTTGTGCCTAGAATCCGGGTAGGATTTCTCAAGAAATTTCTTCTTCAAACCCACCCAAGTGGTGACGGAATGGGCCGGAAGACAAAATAACCATTCCTTAGCGGCATCTTGTAAAGAGAACGGAAATGCCCTAAGCTTAAATTGGTCTTCGGTCACTCCTTGGGGGATGGCCCCTTGGCAAATCATGTGGAATTCGGCCAAGTGCCTATTTGGGTCATTTCTCACCATTCCGTGGAATCTAGGCAAGTTATGGACAAAGAACCCCTTTAGCTCGAAGTTTACATCCCCCATGGGAGGGTATGCGATACATAGCGGTTGCTCTTCGTAGTTTCTTGCCCGGATCTCACCAATCGTTCTATTATCTTCCATTTCGGGTGAATAGATGATGTTCAAGGGAGGTGGTCTCCTAGGAGGTGACTCAAACACTTGCTCTTGTTGTTCTTGAAAAATATTGTTCCCTAACTCCTCTTCACTAGGCTCCCTCCCAAAGGGTCTCCTATAGAGAGGATTCGAAAACAACCAATTGGAAATGCTACTTGAGGAGGGATTAATGTCTTGGTCACCAAGTCCTTCTTGTGACCTAGGCATAAACTCTAAAACAACATCAACAACACAATTAGTAACTTCAACACCAAGTAACCTACAAACAATACAAAAAGAAATATTTGAAAAACAATCTAAACAAAGTATGACACTAACAAGAGTTTCAATTTGATATTTTAGCTATATTGCCTTCCCCGGCAACGGCGCCAAATTTGACGGGCTAAAATACGGTGTCGTTAATTCCGCATATTAGCTAGACCAAATAGAAATTTATAAAACCTTACCTAGACTCAAACCAACCTAAATAAAAGGGTAGTAAGGGTAAGAAAAGGATCGAACCCAAGGGAAAGCGGTATTAGCTAAAATAATCTAATCTAGACTCTTGCAAAATATCAATTAACAAAACTAATGACTCTAATCACAAATTAAGGCACTAATTACTAATTAAGACACTAATTAAAACAAAGACTTAAATTAATTACAAACTATGATATTCACAATGGGAAAACATGTGGGAAAACATAATTGGGGGAGTTTGGGTAAAAAGATGAGTTAACATGAAATATGAAATTCTAGTTTAGGCACTAGCACAAACACCTTCAATGCAATTAACCAAATATGAGAGAAAATACTTAGTGTAACTATCCCAAGTAACACAACAATTAGCAAAGATGACTCCTTTCTACCTCTCTTCTTATTTATCTAATACTACCTCCTAAGAAATAGTCAACATGAATTAAACCACCCAAAATTGACCATTTACAACTAAATCCACACTTATTAAAACATAAGCATAAACAAAGGAGTAAGCTTTAAGCATTCAACCAAAGGATTAAGCTAGAATTATGCAATTCAACATGAAACCATGTAAAAATCACACAACATACAATTTATCACCCAAAAGACTCAAACTTTAAACCAAGTTGGAGTCTTTCAAGTTCACTTCACACATTCAAGCATAGGGTGACAATTCCTACCAAGAACAAGCATTATCAAGTAAACAAAATGTCAAGCTAGTCAAACCAAACATTCATTCACTCAATATAAAAGATTAACATAAACAAATTGTATTAAATAAGGAGGAAGAGGGTTAGAAAATCATACAATGCTAAAGGTGTGAACTTGTTCAAATTACACCAAGTAAATGAAAAGATTAGCTACCCATATTCTTCATATTACAACCCATTTCTAAATAAAATCAATTACAAGAGCCAAAGTTGAAGAACAAAGTAGAGAATTTCTAAGGAAAAATGTGATGTTCAATGTTGTGTGCTTGGCTCCCTTCTCTCTCTTCAGATTTCTGCTTAAATACCCTTGGTCCGCAAACCTAGGGGCCTTGAAAGGTGGGCTTTCAAAAGACAAGACGGAGAAATGAAGAAATGACGTGCTGAGAAAGGACGCAGGCTGCGTCCTACGACGCAGGCAGCGTCGTGATGACGCAGGCTGCGTCGTGATGACGCAGGCTGCGTCGTGATGACGCAGGCTGCGTCGAGCACTGCCCGTTTTTCCCTTGCTTTCCTTCTTGACTTTCGTTGACCCATGGAATTTTGGCCCCCACCTTGACTTCCATTGACCCATTGGGTTTGGTCTTCATGCCTTGATGATTCATTGTTAGCCCACTCCAATTTCCGGGTTTTGGGTTTCGGGTTTCGGGTTTGACTTTTATTGACTTTCGGGTTTTTGACTCTCAAAATTGACTTAAAATACTAAATACTATCATTATTACAAAAACTCAAATTAACATAAAACAAAGCTAATGACCCGTAAAAAGTAAAACGAAAGACTCTAAAAATTACTACTAGACACGACAATATTTAGTGTTGTCAGCCTACCATCAAGCCAACCCACTAATCAACAAGTTTGTCCAGGACAATCCCTTTTGAAGTCTAGCAAAAACTCAAAGTAACAAGCAGCCCAAGCTAGAGTCCAGTGAACATTAAAGCAGAGAAGGTACAAGTCAGATTGTGGCTTCCTTTTGTTTAAGTCAACTTGTCCTCGTCCAAGGCAGGTTTTATCTAAGTCCTAGTAAGAGTAGAGAGTCCCAAGGAGCAACAAAACATCCAGGCAAAGCAGCAAGACAACAAGAACAACAGATTTCCATTTCAGGAAAACTCCAAAAACTGCTTTATTGCTTTTTGTTCAGTCTGTTTTTGTGTCTTTGTGTCTGTATCAGTTAGTTGTTAAACTCGTCCTCTTGTGAGGTCCTTAATTAGTTAGCTCTGGTAGTAGTTCAAGTTCAAAGCTGACCCTTAGATGGACTTTACATCCAAGGGATCACATTGTATCAGCCTCCCTATATAAGGAGGGTATTATGTAATGTTTAAGGTAGACTTTGATGAATGAATTAACTTTGAGAAATCCCTCAAACCTTTCAAACTTGTGCTAAGAGCTGTAGTTTGAGTCAAGCCTGATACATCTTCATGGTGTCTGATCAGTGTCTTGCTTTGTGAGTCAAGTTAAATATGTGCCTTGCTGTGATTAGCTTGCTTGCTGTTGAGTCTAGTCTAGGGTGTTTGTGCTTTTCTGTAACACTTTAAACCTGTCTCAGAACTAGTCTTTGAGTCCCTTCTCTTGTGCTTTGCTGTAGGGGAGTTTCTCTAAGTCATATCCTTTGAACTTTAGTCAATATAAACCACTCTCTCTAAAGCAGCCTCCATTTCTATCTGTGTTTGTTTTCAGTTTAGGTAAGCTTAGTTAAACTTCTCTTAAACTCACAAGCCTTAGTAGTTTACACTCCAAATTGGTTATCAGAGCTTATGTTGAGAGTCTTAGTGAGTTCATTTTCCCTAACTACATTTAAAAACACAAAAATAGCCCAATGAGTGAAGAGAGACTGGCAGGTGTAGAAGCAAGGATGGAGGACCTGGCTGGGATTGTAACCACCCTAACCAGAGCCCTGGATCAGGTCATAGGCAACCAGTTGTTTGCTGGAGGAAGAGGCAGAGGACGTGGAAGAGGCCAAGGAGGAGGCAGAGGAAGGCCACCTGATGATGAAGAGTATCCAGACTCAGATGACTCAATAAGGAGCAGGGCTTCCATCCACATGCACATAGATAAGCATCTTAAGGTAGACATCCCTGAGTTTTTTGGTAGTCTTAATCCTGATGATTTGTTAGAATGGTTAAGAGAAGTAGAAAGAATCTTTGAGTACAAAGGATATAATGATTCTAAGGTTTTTAAAGTAGCCATCCTTAAACTGAAAGGGTATGCTTCTCTTTGATATGAAACCATGAAAGGGTTAAGGGCTAGGGAAGGAAAAGAACCCATCAAATCCTGGACCAAACTGAAAAAGAAACTGTTAGATAAATTTGTTGCTAAGGATTACACCCAGGATCTGTTTATTAAGTTGTCTAAGTTGAAACAAGGAGATAAACCTGTTGAATCTTATCTAAGAGAGTTTGAACAGCTCACCTTGCAGTGTGACATAAATGAGAAACCTGAGCAAAGGATTGCTAGGTACTTAGAGGGTCTAGATAAGAGCATTGCTAACAAGGTTAGGATGCAACATCTGTGGTCATTTGATGATGTTGTTAACTTATCTCTGAGAATTGAAAAGATAGGAAAAACTAAGTCTGTTACACCAAAACCTGTTAGACCTTTTCAAACCAGACCTTACAATGGGTTGAGGAACATTGATACCCCTAAGACAGCACCCCCACCTACCTTAGACAAGGGAAAAGGCATCATGGGTCAGAAGCTAAGCACTTCCATGACAGAGAACAGAATTAGGTGTTTCCAATGTCAGGGTTATGGACATTTCGGGAAGGATTGCCCTTCTAAGAAGACCTTAACTATAATGGAGGTTGAGACTTGGGAGAAAGAAGGCCTAGTTGAGTATGAGAGGGATGAGCCTGAGGTTGAAGAAGTGGTGAGTAAGGAAGAAGAGCCTAGTCAGGAGGTAATAGTGGCACTCCCTGACACAGGCCACAACTTGGTTCTATGGAGAGTAATGCATTCACAACAGATACCTTTGGAGGAGGATCAAAGGTCCCTCATTTTCAGGAGCATATGTACCATACAAGGGAGGGTTTGTAACCTTATTATAGATGGAGGTAGTTGTACCAATGTGGCCTCAGTTACTATGGTTGACAAGTTGAAGCTAAGCACTCAAGAGCACCCTCACTCCTATAAGTTGAGATGGCTGAGTAAGGGAGCAGAGGTTAAGGTGGACAAGCAATGTATGGTCCCATTCTCCATTGGAAGTGTGTACAAAGATGAAGTTCTGTGTGATGTGGTTCCAATGGATGCCTGTCACTTATTATTAGGAAGACCATGGGTGTTTGATAAAAGCTCCATACACCAAGGAAAAAGCAACACCTATTCCTTCAAGCATGGGAGCAGGAAAGTGACATTAGCCCCTTTGCCACCTCATCAGAAGAGCTATGAGAGTCCCAATGTGGCTGAAGACTTTAGTGGAGTCTTGTTTCTGTCTGAATCAACAATGGTCAAAGAGTGTAGTGAAGAGCAACCTGTATTGATGCTACTTTCAAAAGAGGTTCAGGAAGGGGAGTCTAAGGTAATCCCTGCAGAAGTTAAACCCCTCATTGATCAATTCAAGGAAGTGTTCCCAGAGGAACTTCCTGATGGCTTACCCCCTTTGAGAGGAATTGAGCATCAGATAGACCTTGTGCCAGGGTCTGTACTACCTAATAGACCAGCATATAGATGTGATCCTAAGGCTACACAAGAGCTGTAGAAACAAGTTGGAGAGTTGATGAGTAAAGGGTTTGTAAGGGAGTCCTTAAGTCCATGTACTGTGCCTGCATTATTGGTTCCTAAGAAGGATGGGACTTGGAGGATGTGCATAAATAGCAGGGCTATCAATAATATCACAGTCAAGTACAGGTTTCCTATACCTAGACTTGATGACATGTTGGATGAGCTGAGTCGTTCAAGGTTCTTTTCTAAGATTGATTTAAGGCAAGGTTACCATCAATTGAGGATCAGGGAAGGAGATGAGTAGAAGACAGCCTTCAAAACAAAGCATGGCCTTTATAAGTGGCTTGTCATGCCCTTTGGCCTGTCAAATGCCCCAAGTACCTTCATGAGATTAATGACAAAAGTGCTTAGACCTTGCCTAGGAAGATTTGTGGTGGTATACTTTGATGTTATTCTCATCTACAGCAAGAGCAAGGATGATCATTTGAGACATCTTGAGACTGTGTTTGAAATACTAAAGGAGAGTAAGCTCTTTGGGAAGCTTGAGAAATGCACCTTTATGACTGAGGAAGTCAAGTTTCTAGGATATGTGGTGTCTGGTAGAGGCATTTCAGTTGATCAAGACAAGATCATTGCAGTTCAGTCTTGGCATATCCCTAAGAATATTACAGAAGTGAGAGGGTTTCATGGCCTAGCCTCTTTCTATAGGAGGTTCATTAAAAACTTTAGCAGTATTGCAGCACCCCTCACTGAATGTATGAAGAGAGGAGAGTTCACTTGGACTGAGAATGCCTTGCAGGCTTTCAAACACATGAAGAAGCTCTTGTGCAGTGCACCTATCCTCAGGTTGCCAGACTTTGATTGCCTATTTGAGGTTGAATGTGATGCAAGTGGAGTGGGAATTGGAGCTGTCCTCATCCAAGAGAAGAAACCTGTAGCCTATTTTAGTGAAAAGCTAAGTGGTGCGAAGCTGAACTATTCTACATATGACAAAGAGTTCTATGCTCTTATGAGGGCTCTAAGGCATTGGAGTCATTACCTGAAGCCCAAGCCTTTTGTCTTACATTCTGATCATGAGGCATTGAAGTACATAGGAGGCCAGCATAAGCTCAGTCACAGGCATGCCAAATGGGTGGAATTCCTCCAATCATTCACCTTTTCTAGCAAATACAAAGAAGGGAAACAAAATGTAGTGGCTGATGCTTTGTCTAGAAGATACACTCTGCTATCAACCATGGAGCAAAGGGTTCTTGGCTTTGAGTTCATGAAGGATATGTATCAAGAAGATCCAGACTTTGCAGAAGATTGGTTAGCACAGAAAGAGGGAACAAGAACCATTGATTCACCCTACACTCTACAAAATGGATTCCTGTTAAAAGGAAACAAGCTCTGTGTTCCCAGAGGTTCTTATAGGAGTCTATTGATCAAGGAGGTGCATGGAAGTGGCCTTGGAGGACACTTTGGGGTTCAGAAGACTGTGGACATACTGCAAGATCAGTTTTACTGGCCTAAGATGATGGGAGAAGTCCAAATAGTGCTCAGAAGGTGTGGAGTTTGTCAAAAGGCCAAGAGTTCTTTTCAAGCAGGACCTTACACTCCCCTACCAGTCCCATGTAGGCCTTGGGAAGATGTAAGCATGGATTTCATAGTAGCATTGCCTAGGACAACAAGAGGGAAAGATTCTATCATGGTGGTTATGGATAGGTTCAGCAAGATGGCACATTTCATTGCTTGTAAGAAAACTGAGGATGCTGTGAGTGTGGCAGAGCTATACCTTGATGAGGTGGTAAGGTTACATGGAGTTCCAAGAATTATTGTATCTGACAGAGACACAAAGTTTATGAGTCATTTCTGGAGAACATTGTGGAAGCTGCTTAACACTAGGTTGTTGTTTAGTACCTCCCATCATCCTCAAACAGATGGACAAACTGAGGTGACCAACAAGACCTTGGGAAGGATCTTGAGGTGTATAGTTAGTAAATCCCTCAAGGATTGGGACTTAAAGCTAGCTCAAGCAGAGTTCTCTTTCAATAGAGCTCCATCAGCAGCCACATGCCACTCTCCCTTTGAAGTGGTCTATGGTACTAACCCCTTAATGCCTTTGAATTTGTCTAATGTGTGCAGGTCAGAGATCCACTATGATGCCAAAAAAGGGTGGAACAAATGCTAAAACTCCATGAATCAGTCAGAAAACAAATTGAGAAGACCAATGATCTATACAAAAAGAATGCCAAGGTTCCTAAGATCAAGAAAGACTTTGCACCAGGAGACTTAGTATGGATCAACCTAAGGAAAGAAAGGTTCCCTTCCAAGAGAAAGAATAAGCTAGAGCCAAGAGCAGATGGTCCTTTTCAAGTCATAGAGAAGATAGGTCCTAATGCCTATAGAATTGATCTTCCAGGAGAGTATGCAGTTCATGGAACATTCAATGTTGGAGATCTTAGTCTCTTCTATGAAGACTCTGAGGGAGAGGAAGACACAGGATTGAGGTCAAGCCCTTTTCAACCTGGGGAGGCTGCAGCAGGAGCTCACCCAAGGGGCCTTGATGATCAAGCCACAAGCAAGACAAGCCTGACCCCAAGACCCCCTCAGATGGAAGCTGGAGTCACAAGGTCTAAACAGCAAGTCATGGCAAGCCAACTTCAAGCCAAACCAAGACAAGATATTGAGGAAGATAGTCCAGGGCTTGCCAAGCCATGCCAAGGTCCAACACAGTCCACATTCCCCACACAAGACAGAAACAATGCCAGTCAGAGCTCAGCAGACCAGTTAGCAAACCCAGCACCAAGGAGGTACACCAGAGCATCCCAACCACCCCCACCATGGCCTACCATCAAGCCAACCCACTAATCAACAAGTTTGTCCAGGACAATCCCTTTTGAAGTCTAGCAAAACCTCAAGTAACAAGCAGCCCAAGCTAGAGTCCAGTGAACATTAAAGCAGAGAAGGTACAAGTCAGATTGTGGCTTCCTTTTGTTTAAGTCAACTTGTCCTCGTCCAAGGCAGGTTTTATCTAAGTCCTAGTAAGAGTAGAGAGTCCCAAGGAGCAACAAAACATCCAGGCAAAGCAGCAAGACAACAAGAACAGCAGATTTCCATTTCAGGAAAACTCCAAAAACTGCTTTATTGCTTTTTGATTCAGTCTGTTTTGTGTCTTTGTGTCTGTATTAGTTAGTTGTTAAACTCGTCCTCTTGTGAGGTCCTTAATTAGTTAGCTGTGGTAGTAGTTCAAGTTCAAAGCTGACCCTTAGATGGACTTTACATCCAAGGGATCACCTTGTATCAGCCTCCCTATATAAGGAGGGTATTATTTATTGTTTTAAGTAGACTTTTATGAATGAATTAACTTTGAGAAATCCCTCAAATCTTTCAAACTTGTGCTAAGAGCTGTAGTTTGAGTCAAGCCTGATACATCTTCAAGGTGTCTGATCAGTGTCTTGCTTTGTGAGTCAAGTTAAATATGTGCCTTGCTGTGATTAGCTTGCTTGCTGTTTGAGTCTAGTCTAGGGTGTTTGTGCTTTGCTGTAACACTTTAAACCTGTCTCAGAACTAGTCTTTGAGTCCCTTCTCTTGTGCTTTGCTGTAGGGGAGTTTCTCTAAGTCATATCCTTTGAACTTTAGTCAATATAAACCACTCTCTCTAAAACAGCCTCCATTTCTATCTGTGTTTGTTTTCAGTTTAGGTAAGCTTAGTTAAACTTCTCTTAAACTCACAAGCCTTAGTAGTTTACACTCCAAGAGGAGTGGCATCCTTTCATGATATCTTCATACTCCCATTGAGGAACACATTTTCTATACATCCCATCACCACATTCCTTGAACAACAAAGGATCATCCCAAAAATATCTCTTAGCTTCAAACAAAAACCTCTTCTTTTGATTGTGGTTGATGCCCGGTGGAAGGACACCACCCACAATGTAGTTGGCGAAGTCCGCAAACCAAGGTGCTTGGTTTTGAATGGTTTCATTAATGACAAAGAGAAAATCATCCGGGAATGAATCATTGATAGGCATGTCATCTTTACTTTCATTGTAGCATAGCCGGGACAAGCGGTCCGCCATCGCATTTTACGCACCCTTTGAAAGTCCATACACCTTAATTAGACTCCTCTAATTATTTACTAAATTACTTATTAATTTAGTTTATAATGATCTATGTAACATGCATGCAAATATAAAGACATTTATATAAGAGAAGAAATTTCCTCACATTGATATGGAAAATATAAGGGCACAACAAGAACTCCTTCTTGTTGTTCTTGAGCTACAAATATGGATGAACACAAACAATCTCCAAAGTAGAAGCATCTCCTCTAAGTTGCCACCCAAATAAACCCAAAAAAAAAAATAAGCAAACATAAAGACATTTATATAAGAGAAGAAATTTCCTCACATTGATATGGAAAATATAAGGGCACAACAAGAAATCCTTCTTGTTGTTCTTGAGCTACAAATATGGATGAACACAAACAATCTCCAAAGTAGAAGATCTCCTCTAAGTTGCACCAAGATAAACCCAAATAATCTACCCTTATTATTAACTAGATAATAAGATAGATATTATACTACTAATATTATGACTATACTACTACACTATTAATACTTAGTAAATATTAGTATTTGAGAGTTTTTAGTGAGAGGAAGAATTTTAGAAAGAAGTATAACAATTGCACAAAATGAAGTGGTGAAAAATGAACAACAATTGCTCATTATAAGGCCATTTTGGCCGGTCCATATTAGTCCAAAAGGACTCTTATTTTGTTCAATTTGATCACATGCATTTGAGTGGAATGTTGTAGTATATGTGATGATTATATTCTACTTGTTATGTCACTTTCAATAAGTAACTAAAGAGTAAAAACAAGAACAACAATCATCACTTTGTAACTACAATGTAACCGGCCATATTGGCCTAGTTTGATCCATTTTGATTTTTGATATTTCTCTCACAAATACTTATTGATCATATGGTTAATTATCTTGTATAATTAAGTGTTAATTTGATCATATAACAATTATATGACTCAATTAAATAAATAATATGTACTTAACATTTTAAGTAATATTTTACCATTATAACAATATATAATGGGTCCCACAATGCTTGGTTAATTTATTTTACAACTCCTTGTAAATATAATTAATTAATTACCTCTATCTCAAAACCTCAACTAATTTAGTAATTTAACGATTAATTACTAAGTTAAATCTTATTTAATCGTATTAAAATAAGATATAAATTTATTAGTCAATTATCGCATAATTGAAAAATAAGTTGAATCGAATTTGAGTTCTTAACTCAATTTCTAACAATTAACTCTCGTACATATCGAATATATGTAATGTACTAATTAACTGTATCGTATACAAATAATTAGTTACTATTTGGATTTCATCCTTTAGGTGTGACGAAAGGGATCAGTTGATCACCGCCGTCAAACGACAATAACGTCAAACTCTAGTCAGTCAACCGTTATTGATTTACGTTAATCAACTGACTAATCATATACTATAGTCACTAAATACCCAATTATCATTCACAATAATAAGATTATCTATGTGGGCACTATTGT
>JAIUZE010023413.1:0-30858 GCA_022085475.1 Heliosperma pusillum
GTTGGGTCAACAGGAATTTGTGGCCCCAGAAAAAAAAAAAACCTGCAAAAAAAAAAGCGGGGAAGGGGGACGACAGCGCATCCCAACCCACAAACACAGCACCCGAGGGGGTGCACAGCCACCCCATAGAGAGACGGAGAGAGCACCCCCCCCCGAGGCGAAAAAACCCTCACACCGGAGGACGAGCACCGTGGCCAAGCGCGTGCGAGGGGGCGTGGGGATCCGCGCAGGCCGTCGAGCGACAAAGAAACCGTTCCGGGAGGGGGCCGGGGGCAAGGCCAGAGCAAGCCTAGTGTCCGCGAGCCACCAACCGCACCCCGGGGGGCAAGGAAGGGGGGAGGCCCGGGAAAGGAACCAGCCCTGCACCACCAATCAGGATACGGGGGGACCGAAAACGGGGAGAGACTACATCAGGCGCGGCGACTAAGGCACGGCGGGACGGGATCACGCGTGAGCGAGCACGGGGGGGGGGAGAGGAGAGGAGAGGCGGCATAGCCCCAGGGCGGGGGGTAGGGTGGCGAAAACGGTCGGGGGTCACCCGCCGTGTAGTGTGGTTTGGTGGGCCGCGGGCCCACCCCTCCCGGGTGCGTGTGGTGGGTGGCGCGGGGCGGTGGGGGGGCGGGGGGTGCGGGCCCCCCCAAGGGGGTTGCGCCGTGGCCCGGCCCCAGCGTCGGTGATGCGGCCCCCCCCCGGGTCGTCTGGGCGGGTGGACCGGGGGGGGGGGGGGGGGGTCGAGGGGGGGCATTGGCGGGGGGGGGGGGGGGTCCGGAGTTCAACCCCCCCCGCCACCCCTATCCATTTCCTATACCCTACGCCCCCATCTCCCCGCGATACGCGACAGGCACCACCCAACACCCTTGACTAGAACTACGCACAACCGGCCAGAGAGCCACCCCTCGGACACCTCGCCCCGGACCCCGACAACCCCCGCTCCTACACACGGTCTACCCACGTTGGAGTATTTAACATCTTCAGCACAAGTGGGAGGATATTGTAACTTGAATTCGTAACTCGAGGAGTAGTGACTGGAAATGCGTGGCCACGCTCGGAAGAGATCTCTGGTAGATTTTCCGGTCAGACAGTTACTCTCCCAGATCGAGAAACCACTCTATTTATATTTTTCAATCGCAAGTGCGACCTGAAAGACACCTTGCGCTGAGTGGGAGGATGTGACACAAAGAGACAAGAGAATCGGTAGCACACAACTTGTCGAGATAAGTGGGAGATATTGTTGGAGAAGGGAGTTCTCCGCAATAGTGTGGCTACATGCACAACTTGTATCGGACAAGTGGGAGATTGTTGGAGTAAGTGTCCTCCACAATAGTACATTTGTATAATAAATCTCATTTTGGAATATTCGTGGGATGACTAGTACATTGATACTCCACGTCAGTTGATTAACGTAAATCAATAACGATCAGCTGACTAAAGTTAGACGTTATTGTCGTATTATGGCGGTGATCAACTAACCCCTTTCGGTCACACCTATAGGATGAACCCAAATAGTAACTAATTATTTGTATATGATACAGTTGATTTCTCCATTACATATATTTGATATGTACGACAGTCGCAGTTGCATGCTTTTTCTCGTCTACTTGTCTACTATGGTTGGGTCGGGATTTAAAAAAAAAAAGAATATCAAATGGGTGTAGCAAGTACGTTGGCAATTGTGCCATTTATTCCCTTTGTTGAGAAATGTTATGAAGCAAAAGATATGAAGAAAAGAAAAAAGAAAGAAGAAAAAAAAGGGGAACAGAGAAAAAATATATGTTACTTCATTAAATTTTTCAAGGGATAATGAAAGGGAATATACTAGAGTCTAATGCATTTTTAGAGAGCAATATCGATATCTCTCTTGTGTTGTCAAAGTTTAAGATGATTTCTCTAGTCGGGTATTGGTTTGTGCTAGTCTTGTAGAATTGCTTTGGTAAGTGTCGTTGCGACTACCGGTCTTAGCCCCACATTCCCATACGTGCCTTAGCATAATCCACTTCTATACCTTCGCTCATTAGTCTCCCTTATTGTCTTGATTCATGTACTTTGGTTTTATAGCGAATGCGTATTAGTTGGGGAAATTATTATCACATTAGAATGCATGCATGTTTCATAAGTTGAGTGAGTGTTTCTATTTCTTTATATCTTTACAAAACTCACCCTTACATAAACTTATGAGTGCATGAGTGAATCCGCGAGAATCGGACAAATTGAGCCTTACAAAATTGAAAGGTATTTGGTTTTTGTCTATACTACGGTATCATGTAAAATCTTGGGACATGAGCTGCGTTTTCTACTTTCCCGTGCCTTTAAATTTGTTTTATTGGTACAACTTGGTCATTACTTTGTTATAGATATGGATAGCTTGAGATTTGTATGTGCATTAACATTAGCTTTGAGTTTTTCATTCACCATTTGTATGTTTGTCCTTGTATAGTGGTGAGTGCTTTGCTTAGGGACAAGCAAAGGATTGGTTTAGGGGAGTTTGATGATCACTATTTATTTACATATTTTATGCTTCCCTTAGATACATAACTCGATTTATTGTCTTTCCTTGCTTGTTTGTATGCTATTTTAGCTAGAATATCGATTCTGCCGCTTCTATTATGTTTTAATGCAGATTGGATGCATTTGCAGCTTTTTGAGTTGGTATGGAGCATAGCGGAGTCATATCGTAGAAGGTTAGGCACGGGAATCGAGAGCGGTGGAGAAGAAATGAAGAAAAACGAAGAAACAAGCCATCTGAAGGATGCTCGATCGAGCAACATCACTCTGCTCGATCGAGCAGATTCACCTTTGCTCGATCAAGCAGCCTAGTGTTTGACAGCTTTCAGATTTCCTAAATTAGTTTTTAGTTAATTAGAATTGTTATTATAAAAGGAAAACTCGTCTTTCACAATTAGGGTACGCTTTAATATTAAAAACTCGAGTTTTCTTTGCTTTGCTACTGGATTGATTCATCAAGACTATTGTTTTTAGTTCAAGCTTATAATCGGTACTCTTTAATCTTCCTTTGTTATTCAATTAGTTACTTTCTAGTTCTTTAATTATTCTTTGTTAATCCTTTCATTATTGTTAATCATGTTTACTTTATTAATTATCGTTGTTATTAATATCGTTATGAGTAGCTAAATTCTTATCTAGGGTTGAAAGGTGATCTATGATTGTTAGAAGGGATAGACTAATTAATTGAATTGCAATAGCATGGTTATTGTTTGATTATCGTTTTAATCTAGTTGCTTAATTACTGGCCAGGATTAATTATATTAACTAGTCTCGCAAATTAGGATTAACATCGATCGGTTTAAGACTAAGATAGGCTACTATAATTAAATAGAACTCGTTTAATGATAGCGATCGCATGTTAAATTAAAGATCTAAAAGGCATAATTGAATCGACCGATCTTGTGACCTTAGATAACTTTATTGCATGATAGTTGATTACACCCTTACCCCTGAATAATAATCCTAGTGAACCTGAGACCCTAGACTTTTAATCTTATTGATTTCAACCTTTTATTGTTATTGTTTGCTATTAGTTTAGGAACACAAATAAAAAAACCCACGAAATTGTTACTATAAAAGACGAACCTAGTTTAACAGATTAGAATATTACCGCCTCCTTGTGGATTCGATACCTTACTTACCGCTGACTATTAGTTAGTAGTGAATTAGGATTACTTTGATTAAGGTGACGCGACTTTACCCTTATCAATCATTAAACACTAAATTAACAAGTTATTTAGTAACTAATTAGAGGAGTCTAATTAGGGTCTATGGACTTTCAAAGCTTTGGTCTGCGTGTTCTTTGAGATGGTGTTCCTCATCCCCTCGCCCCCTCGCCCTCATGCATGCCCATCCCCAGCTCGATTGATGTTGGTCTTTTGAAGTCGTTGCGTTTTGTATGTCTTGTTGAGGTATGGTGGTTTAAGGGTCGATCAAGAGTTCCCCCCTCCCCTCGTCCCCATCCCTACTCTAATCGATATTTTTTCTGCTATTCTTAGTGGTTGAGCCTTTTGGTTCTTTTTCTTGCTGGTGTTGCATGCTCCTATGGCAGGGTGGTGATAGGAGTCGAATAATTTTTAAGAAGATTGTCAAAGAGAACCTCGTGAGAGCTAATGTTTTCAGAGAGAAGAGATGATTATTTGACAGTGTATATGGCAGTAGCCAGTATGATTTCATAAGAAATAACGAAATCAGTTGTTGAGATTTGAACTTAATTATGAAAGAGAGTAATCAGTTTAGAAGACCACGTAAGTCAATTTCGTAGACTACATCAATCATTCTCGGAAATTGAACAATTGAAAACAGACAAAAATAGTTTGATAAAAATAAAAGGAGGTCAGAGCTTGCACCGCAGGTGAATTCCCACGAGCCCTCGGCCCAAGCCTGAGCTCGGCCCGTCGTGGTGAGGCGGGGTGCGCGTGGTCTAAAGTCTAAACTAGACCCATAGTTCTCCACAAAATGTCTAGTCACAAGTTCAGACACAGAAGGAAAAGAGTAGTTTATAAACAACAAGAAAAAGATAACTTCTGAGACATTTTTCCAGCATTTAGTGGGAGTCATACCGATGTGAAATTACGATTTATACCATTACTCGTAATCACAAAAAATCAACAAGTTTTCTCACTTAATATCTACGGTTCATAATGTCATTTTTGTCTCGTCTAACTATATGAGATGTTGAAGTAACCTTCTCTCTCTCTCTAAAAATCCCCTCTCTCTAAAAAAAAGAAGAAAACCCTAAATCCAAGCCTTTGAACCGCCGCCTCTGCCATCCACACACTACCCCCTTCCTCACCCTACCTTTTCGCCGGAGATGGGTCTATCCCTTGGCCTATCTCCGGCAAATCATCACTCCCCTTCCTTTTCCTTACTTTTGTTTTAACCTCACTCCTCCTTCTAGGCTCCTCTTGGGACGGTTCTCAGCACGACGGCCGATCGTCTGGTGGTCGTTGGTATCCTTCGCCTCCAATTTTTCGTTCTTGTCGTCGGTCTTGCATGTAACCCAAGGTGTGTTCCCCCCTCCCCTCGCCCCTTTCCCCCACGCGCCTGGTTATGACCTTCTGGGTTCGAGTATGGTCGATGGGTATAGCCCATTTGATTTGTATGGTGGCAATTACGCGAGTTTTTGTAGGCTTTTGGATGGCTTTGGCTCGGGTGTGATGAATGTCAGGTTGTCTGGACTGGTCTTGTTTTGGTTGTTAGGTCCGTCTTTCAGTTTGTTGGAGTGAGGTCGGTTTTGGCGGTCTTTTGATCCGTCATTTTTTCGTTGGAGTGAGATAAGCATAAGCGAGGCTTCCGCGTTGGAAGTGAAGTGGTAGGGTCGAGTAAGGATTGGGTAGTGATGTTGGTTGGATTGGATGCGGTGGTCTTCCCTAAGTAATGTCGCTTATTTCAACTTCATTTTCTTTAATACTTTTTCAAATAATCGTCTCTTTCGAGAGACTTTCCCTTAGGTCGTATAATTTCATGTTTCGTGTTTTAAGTTGGTATTCGTCGCTAAAAATGACTATTTGTCTGATTTGTGAGGGATGTGCCTCGAATTTGCCTATGAGCTTCGTGGCTGGGAGTTGGGATATGCGGATCTTTGGATTCCTCGTTTTTAGTTTGCTTGACTCCTTGAGTTGCTGGTCTTTAGACTGTGGAGATTCAGCTAGGTGTAGGAGAACCCTCTCCATCGGAGGCAAGTCTGTTAGACTCGCATTCCACCATCCATTTCTACACTATAGTGGCGTAAGTACACCTAGATCATCTCGTTGGCCTTTTGGAGTTCCTAGTATCACTGAAGACGTGGAAGAAGTTGACCGTCGTCCCCAATCTACATGTCTCATCCAGCATGTTTATGTTATCAGTCGTATCTCTAGTCATGGCGTAGTACCGACTTCTTTAGTATTATAACTTGTATTTATGTTTAATTATGGATGTAACTATGGTCATATAGCCATAATATTATGTAGTTACACTCTTTTATATGGTGGTCGGAGCAGGGGGAAGGGGAGTTCAGGAGAAGGTGGGGTTGACAAGGGTAGCCTGAGATGGTCAACCGATGTCGACCGGAGCAATGTCTGCCGGCGACTGGATTGAGCGGAGCAAGGGGGTGTTGAACAGAGGTGGTGGTTGTGGTGTCGTTTTGAAGAGAGAGGAGGAAATTTAGGAAAAAGAAAATAATTGGGTAAGGGAATGGAAAACATGATAAGGGTAAAATTGTAGAAAGCATATGTATAAGAGTTTAATCTGTATGTGAAAAAACACTCTTTTTTTTTCTCATGTGAGAAGTATTTTAATTAAATGGTACAAACTCTAACAAATATAAATTCTTGTATACAGTCTTACATAAGATTATAGAGGTGGCAATCGGGTCGTTCGGGGCGGGTCGGGACGGGTCATGTCAGGTTGGGTTAGAAATCATGTGAAGTTGCAATGCATGTGAATTGGTGTAACCAAACAAGCTATTTATTTTGCAATTCACTTGAATTAAACTCCATGTGTTTCTTAGTGGGTAATCAAACATCCCCTAAGTCTCTTTTGTGACCAAGGGGAAAGGGGTCAAGTATCTCTCACTTGAGTAGATACAAGCTTAATAGCCTAGGGAATTACAAAAATACTTATTCTTTTTTCCAATTCATGTGAATAATATTTAACCCGTCACAAATGCTTGTTACAACCCGGTAGAATTTGTGCTCACATTAGCTTACGTCTCTTCTCACTCATGAAACATACTCCTAGACAATCATATGATATGAGGAGCATATACTCAGATTGTTTATAACGAAAAAATAAAAGTTATCCTTAAAGTTAGACCTTCAAATGTTTAGGTCCTTGTAGAGTTTTAGCTAGGTATGGGTATAATTTGGGTCTTCAAAGTATACTTAACTCCCATAACAATTATCTTTATAAAGCGTTTTGAGATCGTAAAATTGAAAAGTCGTTGAATCAAATTGGAATTTTGATAACAATGGTTATAATATTTGACACGTTTTAATGTTCGGACGGATATGTGTATGTTTAAGGTAGACTTAAATAAACACAAAGCTGAGAAAGAGTAGACAAACATCACCTAATATTCTTCATAATATACTGTGATAGCGTAAGTGGATCAAAGTGATGAAAATAACACATTAACAGGACACCTAATATCAAGCTTTGACGACGGCTAAGCGCATTAGAATGATGATAAGAACAAAAAGAGTTGGGTAATGGTAGGGTTGGCAGTTGGCACTCCCATACTAGGCAGCATTTGGTAATGGCATATTCCCTTTTTTTCTGTTGTATAAATGACCAAGTATGTATCTACACAACACAAATACTTGGAGTACAATAGTTTTAGCAGTTGGTCTTGTTTCAGACGTACCATTTTGGTCTGAAGCAATAAGACGGGATTTTGTAACCAGTCTACAGTTAGATGTAACCACTATTGAAAATAAGTTGATATAACCTGTGGTTACATTTTATCAAAAAGTGGCAACATAATCCCGTCTTATTTTTCAGACGGAAATAGTCCGTCTGAAATAAGAATTTGTGTAATTTTAGTTGATTTTGTTTAAGATTTATAGCTTGAGACCTCCGTTTTGTATTTTCATTATTATTTTAGTCGAGGGTGAAAATCTTCTTAAGTTTAAGACGGTCATACAAATAAATTGGCACAATAGTTTCACTTCGCATTATTTACATTGGTTTCACTCCTCCACTTACATTAATAAACGGATGATTTAGAATGTAAAGGATAAGGTACTTAAATAATGTTACGTTGTACTTATCTCATAAACCTAGATAGTGTTATCCTAAATTCTAACAGCATCTTCAATAATTTGATCTCGGGATTCATTCGCAAGCAACTAGCTCAATTGTTAGAGTTAACAACGTAGATTGTTTTTTCTCAAATGCTAAAAATTAGACTCCTAACAAAATGTTTAAATAATTTTACGTTGTACTTATCTCTTTTTTTGTTTAAATTTTTTTTCTTTAATGCTACAAATTAGACTCCTAACAAAATGTTTAAATACAGTTACGTTGTACTTATCTCTTTTTTTGTTTACTTTTTTATTTTTTAATGCTACAAATTAGACTCTTAACAAAATGTTTAAACTGATAAAAGTAAACTGAAATTTGTCATAAAAAAATGTTTAAAATTGAAAACTTTTAACACTCACACCCTCAACTTTTCTATTGAGGGATTTGAAGAGAAAAGGAGGGTAGAGAATTCGAATGATGATAAATTCATTATTTATTATACATTGAGCTTTTAAAAAATTTTAGTTATCTTCCAATTTTTTATTTGTTATTTTTTAGTACCATTATAATACATTGAGTAAAATTTATATAAAAGACTCAGATTCTTTTCAATAAAGCTCGTAAAATATACATATAAGCTCAAATTGTTTTATTATAAAGCTCCAAATCTATACCGCTGGTTGTGTACAACTGTCAACTGATTGTATAGTCTACTAATAGGATAAAATCGTTATCTTATATTCTCATCCCCCTATAACTACAAATAAGTCACTAAGGAAATTTTCCCACTCAAATTTCTCTACTTGGGTTTGGGCCCTTATTAGCTATAATCATTCTATAAATACATTTTGTACAAATTAGACCCATAAGTGGTTATATCACCATTAAATTCCTTCAATAATGATATGTTGTGCACCATAAGAAATCTATGTATATATAAAACAACATAAATGTATTCTTATATAGGATAAATTCTCCATTAAAATATCTTCGAGTGGAAAAATGACTAGTTTTTTTTTTAAGGTTTTCTATATAAAGTCTGTTTATTTGTAAGGTATTACATATGAAAGTTGGATAGGATTAATTGCAAGGAATTGAAATACAATATTTATTTAATACAAATTCTAGGGTTAGATGAAAGATTATTAAAATAATTATTCATTTAATGCTAACAATCGAGTTGTATTTTACATATTGAAACCGTCTTTATGGATAAGTCCATCTCATATTTTAAAATTGTCTCACGCAATACTACCATGGGCTAAGAACTAAAATTCTCCAGATCTAAAAGGGTTTACACTAGTCCAAATATTACGGGAAGAAAATAAAATAAAATAAAAGGTTATTTAATGTTAATACTCTGAACAATAGAGGTGCTTCTCAGAATACTCTAAACTTTATTTTAACTACCAATAAAACAAACTATTACACCCATTTCCTATGAATAGAATTGGAGTCTTTTTAACCTGTTGTAGCAGGTAAGTTTCAGCGCGGGCCCACTCATTTCCTCTTATGAGTCTTCATCTTCTTCCTCTTTCACTGTAATGTTTTTTATTTATTTTACTCTATCTCCCCCTTCCTTTTCAACTATAATTTATCTCTCTTAGCTTTTTAATTTGGATTTTATTCTTCCTCAATTAAAACGCTCATCTTCATCAAAATCTTGTACATCAAAAATCACCAGTGGCTTTTTTTGCAACCATGATTTTGGGTTTAGTATGTAGGAAAGCAAAAAAAAAGCTGGCTCTTAATTGTCAAATTGGAAGTATCCTACGATTGTCCTCAAAGATATAAGCAATGCTTAGTTCTTTACACCCAAAGAAACATACCAACCTCACAATAAAAACCAAGAAAAAGGCTATATTTACAGACTTTCAAGAACAAAATTAAGATTAAAAATTGTCAATAATTTCTGAAAATTAAAATGGACCAACATGTTTAGATAATGACATTGATAATCAATGGATTTACTTTTCTCCCATTTGCTTACATGGTCCACGAACCACAACACAATGAAAAATCCATAATGACTTGATTAGCAGAGAACACATGGTAGGTTTGACAGTGATCGTCAATTATACCATCATAAGATTGTGTAAATTGAATTACAGAAGTTTCCATTTTACCCAGAAATTTAAATCTGAGAAAGATGGAAACTTTTTTAAGAAAGGTTCAACCAACGGATCGTACAAGGGTAGGGGAAGATGAAATTAGGAAATAATCAATGAGCCAGGTTAATGGTTGTTTAAGAACATCAATTGCGTTTAAGTGCGTTGGAGAAGAGGGTGAGAGAGACGTTAATGGCAGTTAAGGGAGGAGTGAGGGAATGGGTTAAAAAGGGGTTTAACATGGAAAAGAAAAAGAGGGGTTAAAAGAGGAGTTAAAAATTTGTTCACCTCCTTAGCCGGTAGCCTATCCAGCAATCTTCATTCTATTAAAGTAGAAACATTTAACCAACCCACATTGCGCCACATCATCAACACAATACACCTTTTACACTTTTTCATTTCACTTTTTCATTTTTATTTATTCCTGTCTACTTTAATTAATTGGGGTTATGTGAACTTTAATTATGTTATCATGGTTAATTTTCTAATTTCCATATTTCCATATTCCAGTTTAATTATATTTTTTTATTGTTTATTTATGTACATAAGAAAATTAAATATTTGTTTATTTAATTACATATTTTGAATATTCCCATATAGTACAATAATAATAAACAAATTACACCAATAAATAAATTACATTGCTAAATATAAACAAATTACACCAATAAATAAATTACATCGCTAAATATATGGCTAATTAAAAAATATAAAAAAAAACCTCCCTAAATATAGTACATAAATATAGTACATAAATATAGTCACCACAACAATATTACAAATATACACGAGTGTTACAATTTTCAAAATATTCATTTACACGGCAAAAACATAAATATAGACAATCCAATTATTTAATTATTGTTTATCTCAAATCCAAATCTAGCAAGATATTTGTTTAATCATCGAGGTTTAACTTAGAGAAAAATGGATGGCAACAATAATTTTCCGAGTTCACTTAATGTCAAAATTCATCAAGTTATCTATACACAATAATATTCCGAGACCATCGCAACGTTTCTAATACATATGGGCCACTATTTGTATATCAATAGCCCAATTTGTTAAATTTGTGATATAGGAACATAGCAGTAGAATAATCATGCTGGCCCAATCAGTAAAAAAACCTCCGGCAGTTGTCCAACAGTTAATCATGAGTTTATGTAGATCACCACATCACCACTACCAAGAGGAAGAGTGGTTGAAATATATACCCATTATCATCACCAGTTAAAACAAAGCAACTGACATACTATCACCTATAAATATAAAAGTTATAATATTATAAACACATCCAAATTTCTTCAGAGACACAACCAAAAAGGGCACAACAAAGTATTCGAATTTGTGAAATTAAGGGGGATACTAGAAATGAGCAGATCACTGCAAGAGTCAGGAGAATGTGGTACAAGAAATACGATGAAGACATATTTGGAGCAGAACTTAATTTAGTTGATGAAGAAGTAAGAATCATCACTTTTTAAATGTCGTTATTCATACAATTTACTCAAATTTACTCTATTCATATCATATCGTATTCATATCATAGCCTTGACCCTACCCACGAGATTGTTGAGGTGGTGAACAACTACGTTTTGACACTTATTTTTGGGGATTCAAAATTATATCTAAGCTCTGATGAAGTTAGCAAAGATGACACATCTGTGAGTGCACGTGACCTCCACTCTACGGAATTCCTTAACAGTATTAGATGTTCTGGTCTACCTAATCATTAATTGCGCTTGAAGGTTGGTGTTATGGTCATCTTTCTTAGGAACATTGACCAATCACGCGGGTTATGTAATGGTACAAGGCTCATCGCCACAGATTTAGGGACACGCGTTATTAGATGTACGGTCTTAACTGGGAGTCACAAAGGTGATAGAGTGCACATAGCTCGACTAACACTTACTCCTTCAGACTCGACCAAATTTCCAGTACGTTTTAATATAAGGCAGTGCCCTATAGCTGTTTGCTTTGCAATGACTATAAACAAGAGTCAGGGTCAATCTTTATCGCAGGTTAGCATCTACCTTCCAAGACCAGTTTTTAGTCATGGCCAACTTTATGTTGCGATTTCAAGGGTCATAACAAGGAAATAAGGGCTTAAACTTTTGCTTTTTGATAGTAATAAGACTATCTCAAATACAACAACTAATGTTGTATACCATGAAATTTTTGAATATTTGTAATTTCAATTATATTTTAGAATAATTTCAGTTATATTTTATAATAATTTGTATACATGTTTGTTTACACATTTTTTTAAAATTATATTGCTATGTGTATCCGTTTATTTTTTACTCCATTTATTTAACAAGATTTAAAATGAATGTTTGTCAAACCCGTGCAATTTTGCACGGGTTTAACACTAGTTCTGATATAAGAGAAAGTATGTACTAATATAAGAGAAAGTATGTACTAGTTTGTTTTATTGGTAGTTAAAATAAAGTTTGTAGTATTTTAAGCAGCACCTCTATACTTCAGAGTATTTTCATTAAATAACCCTAAAATAAAATGGGGAAGAAGTGAAGAATCAACAATGTCTATCTTAAACACGAGAGGCTATTCATTCCTAATTTCCCAAATCGAGACCATAACTTACCCTTTATAATTTTCTTCTATACGTTAACGTTAACCCCTACCAACTTCTCCATCGTGTACATATATATTTCTCATTAATAATTGGCATTAATTATTAATTAATTATCATTACTTACATGATGCTACATACAAACCCATTTTAATTTTAATTTATTACTATTATTTTTACCAATTCTTCCATAGAGATTCAAACTTTTCTGCTGCATTTTGAGTTTTGATCAAAAGGGCACTTGTAATTTCGCCTAAAATGCCCGAAATAATGGAGGGTATTTCTATGGATTTGCGTTTCCCTGATCTTAGAAGTGTTAGATGGCGTATTAATCTTGGTGTTCTTCCTTCTATTAATTTCACCATTGATGATTTGCGTCGTGTTTCTGCAGATTCTCGAAGAAGGTAATTTGATGTTCATTTTCCCCTTTCAGCTCGCAATTTATTGTATTTTTTTGGGGTTATTTTGAATTTTGCTTGGTTAATTTCTGCTTAATCAAAGTTATTTGGATTTTATATGGTGGGTAGTTTGATAATTAGTCATTTGAGGTGATGGTTAAAGCTCAACTATCATATTTAGATCTTATTACGCCCCCTCACTTGAATGTTCATTGGACTTGAAGAGTGGTTAGTGCACAGGCTTCCATACCGTGTGTTAAATTTCACTTCGTGAGATATTGGAGACGGTGGGATTTGAACTCGTGACCTTTAGTCATACTGACTCTGATATCATCATAGATGAACCATCTAAACCAAAAACCACTAAGGTGATGTTGAAGCCCAACTTGATATTTTTTGAATATTTGGTTGGTTGTCTTCGTATATGATTGAGTAAAAGTTGTATATGATTGAGCTATTACATTGATTTCTGGTGTCTGTTTTTGATGATTAGATTGTTGGAATGTTTGGTTTTAGTTTAGTTGATTTTGATTTGCTGTACTGAATGTACTTGGTTTTTGAGTTTGACATCTATTATAAGAGGATATGCTTTGTGGAATAGTTGTGTTGTGTTTGTTTATAAATTTAGTTGTAGTATTTCATGGGAGTTTGTTGATTGGAGGAAGTAAATGCAGTTAGATTTTAGACATATTGGGGTGTAGTTATTGCCTTATTTGTATAGTCGAATGTGGAGTTTCTAATGCTAGCTAGCTTAGATGGTTGATTCTTTTGGTAGTCAAAACAAGTTGAGATCAGTGTCCTTTGTGCGAACTGAGAACACGTAAGTAAGTGATAACAACGACATGACGTTACTCTCATTTTTATTTGGTGGAGGGATGACGAGGGGATGGCAATATGAAATTGGACCTGTGAGAACGCAGCTCAGAATTAGACCATTTATATTGGGACTGTTATTTTACAAGAGTGAGCAACTGAGCATGCTGCGTCTCTATCGTGGATGAGAAGCCTATTGGTTTTTCAAACAATGGATTGATTGCAAATTGCAAGTATGGTTCTTTGTATTCAACTAGCTAAACTAGAGTCTAGGTAGAGTGTAATAATGTTTTGGATGTATTTGTTGCTGAAGATAATTTCCTCTTATTGACCTACTCCAAAAAAACTGAATGCCGGTGTTTCCAGATATGCTGCTTTACGTAGGCGCCTCCTCATTGATCCACACATCACCACATTTGGCAATAATTCTCCGGATCTAAGAATAGATAATCCCTTATCCCAAAATCCAGGTAATCCTCTTGAACTGTTATTATATGATAGAAGTGAAGTAGTAATCAAAAATAGTTGTGATAGTTTGGAATTGAATTGATTCTTTGATCTACGTATAGTTGCCGCTTGGAAGCTTCCCTTTGAAGAGAAATCAACGTTAGTCTTGTCCTGTCTCTTTGAAGAGGACTTCGCTAGGAATGGATTTTTCACGCATGAAAGTTACAAATCTACAAATATCTTAATGCTATGTTGGACAAATCGAGTATTGTCTAAATTATACTCCCAAGTGAGAACATTAATAGATCAGATTTGGAATTAAATAAATTAATGAGTTTTTCAATAACAAAGATTCATTTCTTTATTTAGGTGTTATCGTATTCTGTCGGACCAAAATCGAGGAATGGGTTGACATTTTGACAATCACATCCCTACTTTACGACTCAATGTTAGCCATGTCCAACATTTGCTAACTTTGTAAAGCTTACCATATTGCAATAACTGGCATAGCTATTGTAAAGATGTTGCGGCATAGAAGGTCAACTACTAGAATGGGCTGCTATGTAAAATCCGTACTCTTACCTGAGATTAGGGCTTCAAATTATTTATTTGGAGTACAATAATATTCTAACACCTTTAGCTGTAGAAACTAATAAATTGTACACAAATTTGAAATTAATTCTTGTAGCTGGCCTCTTTGGCTACTGAATTATAGAACAATAGAGCTGAGTGTTATGTTCGGTAGATTACACTCACAGTCATCATGTTAGTAGTTACTAAGGCTGCCACGGTACTACCTTCTGCAAAGAATCTGGTGTAGCGACTAGCGACCATTCTGTTCGCCTAGCTAAAACTTGAGAGGCATGAATTCTATGTCTTTAGGGAGACATTTCCATTAAGCTTGCAAGCCGATACCTCATCGTTTCTACTCATTTATAATCTCGATCAGTAGTCCTCTTCACGTGGGAAGTAGAGTTCTTTCAAAGGTTAGAATGAGACTGCATATGTTTAGAAGTTGAACTTAGGAAACCCCATCTCCAGAGTCAATAAATTTTTTTTCATGCTTTTTTGCTTTCCTATTATAGGCCAGTCAACTTCTTCGTTGTGCAATTTGTGACATATAATTTTCACATGGCCAATTGGCCCATGTATTGATTTCCTTTTTTTTTAATTTTTTTTATTTTATTTTAGTTGTTTTTTGTCTTTTGATCTTCGTCGGTCGTCTATTTTTCTTATTTATGGTGGCTTTGACGAGAATGAAGCTAAAAAGTGAATAAACTTATCGATGCAAATCTATACCAAACTTACAGACGATAAGTGGTCTTTTTCAAGTTCATCTTAACTTGTTGAATTTCTTATGGAGACGTTATAACCATGTGAAGTGATTGATAAACTTTTGGCGCGCAAGCACTCTGGCTATGACTTGGCATGTTTTGTGACCGTGTACTTTGTTTTGTTCAGATAGCACCTGGGGCCGATTTTTCCAAAGTGCGGAGCTGGAAAAAATGGTTGACAATGATTTATCTCGTTTATACCCCGAACATGGTAGCTACTTCCAGACACCAGGATGTCAAGGCTTGTTGCGACGAATTTTGTTGTTGTGGTGTCTTCGGCATCCAGAATGTGGTTACAGACAAGGTAGATTGCTGCTTCCACGGTAGCTGTTTTCTTTGGGTTAACACTCACCAGGATTTAGAATGTTAAGTTAATTGAAATGTCAAGCCTTTGGTATAGCTTCTTTCTCAAAGGGGTGCATTGAATTTCCACTTGGTGAATGCTGAAGGACAACCTTTTTAATGTTAGTAATTTATTTCTTAGTTTTTGTTTATTTACAGGGATGCATGAACTCTTGGCTCCTCTGATATATGTACTTCATGCGGATATTCAGCATCTTATTGAAGTTCGTAAACTTTATGAAGATCACTTTGTAGATAAATTTGATGAGGATTTACTGAATGAAAAGCTTGATTTTAATCTCAAGCTATCTTCAAAATTTCCAGAAGACAATAATGGTTTTAAAGAGAAGTCGAGAAAACACTCGAGTACTACTGATCTTGATGCCAATTTACAGAGTGTTGTTTTGCTTAGTGATCCTTATGGGGCAGAAGGTGAGCTCGGTATTGTTCTATCAGAGAAGTTTATGGAGCACGATGCATACTGTATGTTTGATGCTTTAATGAACGGGTCAGGTGGTGATGTAGCAATGGCAGAATTTTTTGCCCACTCACCAGCAAGTTCTACACATACGGGTTTACCACCGGTTATCGATGCTTCCTTGGCACTTTACCACCTGCTCTCCATTGTTGATCCTTCATTGTATAGCCATCTTATTGAACTAGAAGTTGAACCCCAATATTTTGCTCTACGTTGGTTACGAGTTCTTTTTGGCCGGGAGTTTTCTCTTGAAGTTTTGTTGACTATCTGGGACGAAATTTTTTCATTTGATAATAGTAAACCCACTTTATCAGAACATGACCCTGGGGTTTTAAGTTCTCCAAGGGGGGCATTTATCTCGGCCATGGCTGTTTCCATGATGTTGAATGTGAGATCTTCTCTACTTGCGACTGAACTTGCTACTTCATGTCTACAGAGATTACTCAATTTCCCTAAGCAGGTAAACTTGGAAAAACTTATTGGAAAGGCAAAGTCTTTAGTCCCTTCAGCATTAGATGCTAACATGATTGGGCACGGTAATCATGTCAGGCAAAAGGGTCTGAAAGGTCATACGCATAGTCTTTCATTTGATTCAAGTTCTCCGCATACACCAGTGAATATCGTACCTGAGAGGTATTGGGAAGAGAAATGGAGACTTACACAAAAGGAAGAAGAAACTAAGAAAGAAAATTGTACTATCCAACAAGCGTCACCACATAAAAGGGGTTGGACTGAGAAAATCAAATCGAAATTATCTCGGACAGAATCAGATCCTTGTCCAGGTAAAAGAGAAGTTCGAGATCGAGTGAGAAAGCCCTTGGTTAGAAGAAGCTTGCTTGAAGACTTGTCCCGACACCTTAACGCCGACGAAGATACTGAAGAAACTCAACACGAAAAGTTATTTTCCCTTGACCCTTCCGATCTTGGATTTCCAGATGATGCTAGATCTGCTAATGAAGAGCTTTCTCCTGTGTTCTCAGGGCCAACAAGCCCAGTTGAAAATGATTCTGAGAAAAGCAGTGTTGCATCAAACGTATCCAATGATATGGCTGATGGTGGGACCCGCAACTCGTCATTTCAGTCTACGACAGAGGAATCGCCATTTCCGATTTCTGATGCCCCCGTTGTAAGTGCTTGTGGGGAGTCGGGTTCTGATGATGGTTCAAGAGTAGTTAGAGAACTATCAGTAGTTGCTCCGAAGGAAAGGAAGATCCTAACCGGTAAGCTCCCGTGGTTGTGGAAGTTTGGGCGTCATAACTCCGGTGAGGGAACTTCTGATAGGAAGTCTGAGAATGGTAAATCCGATGACAGTGCAAGTATAGAAGGAAGTAAGGTAGAAACTTCCATCAGTGAGGTAAACGGTGATGGTATCATTTTAAAGACAGATGGTTGTGACCAAGCTTTGATATGTGCTTTGAGGAACCTGGGACAGTCTATGCTGGAGAATATTCAGGTATTGCCAATCATGTGATCTACAGTTACACTTTTCACTTGGTCGACTGCCCTCATTTCCTATGTGCCACTGTTTAATTGTTCTTGGGTCGCTGTATGTAGCTTGTGCATTCCATTTTTAGACCATCTTGGCCAATAGTTTACACTTCCTTTTCTTAGGCATGTTTAATATGGTAGGGAATGAATGTAGGACATGTTCTTTCATAACAACTGATCCTGAGGTAAACGTAAACTATGTGCTGGGACAGTGGACCCAACTCAGGCCAAGAGAATACAGTTTTACACTACAACACCTGTTCAAACTTTATTTGGCTTCGCAATATGATGAACTAAGGTAAAATGGCTCACTAAAGTATCGGTGCCTTTATGAAATGGCAAAGGATTTGTTTGGATAAAATGAAATGGCAAAGACTATGTGACCGTGAATCGTGTGTACTGTGTTATACCTGACAGTATGTACTCAATTTTTTTCTTTTTCATTGTCTATCCCCGCCAATAGTTGACGCATTCCTTTTTATCCTCCCTATCTGATAGATTATGATTCCCTTGAGAAATTTATATGTGAAGAATTGAGATTGGACTTCAAACTCCACTTGCATGTGTTTATAAACAATTCCCATAACAAACGTAAAGGATTGACAAAGATGGGGAGTACATTACTATCGTTATCATGATTTCATTATTTATAGTCTCCCTAACAAACGAGACCAGGTATGCACATCATATAGAAATTCATGGGTAGATCAATCGACTAGACACTTACTTTCACTTGCATTATTATGTCTGCGTAGTGAAAATCTCATCTTTCATGCCAAGTAATTGATGGTTTGTCTATATGGAAGGTGATCGAGTTAGCATTTCAGCCGGAAAGAAGTCAAGCAGGCTCTCTCGACCAACTCTCAAAACACGGTCTTGTTGACAAAGGTCAAGTTACAGCAATGACAGCCCTTAAGGAGCTCCGTAAAATCAGCCATCTCCTACGAGAGGTGTGAGGCTAATGAAGGGAGCTCTACCGTACCATGTATATACCATCTTTATATGTACTAAACACTGATATATGTATATATCAAATAAAAGACGAGTCTTTTTGTTAGATTTTCCACGTTTGTACTGCGGCGGAGTTAAGAAGCTGTATAGATCTCAGAAACTACATTGTCTGATTCAGTAGTACCGATCATTATGAGTAGTTGAACTTTTCTTTGAACAAAACTCTTTCTTAGACCATATGGACACACGGGTGATAGGGCTACAACAGTGCAGGAAAATTGCTTGTAATTGTCGATTATGTCTTCAACATGGAATCATAAACAGTTGGTTGCAATCATTAACCATTTTTATATGTGTTTTTCTTTTTTTTTTACGTTAAAACCTTATATTATTACTGGAAGTGACCAAAAACTAGAGTTTGATATGATAATCAAATACGAGTATTATCTTTTGTTTAGTATAGTATATCCGTCACATAAATATGGCCACACATTGACCTCAGATGAACTTTCAAGTTCTTCCACAAGCTGCCAAGGTATTGGTTGGTTGCCCGTTGAAATATAACTCCACCGGAATATTTGAATTAATGGAAACAAGAATTAATTACACGGGAGTTTGCAATTATCTAGGGAGGCTAGGTAATTCAACTCCTCCATTGTGCATGAGTTGAAAACTCCTTGGAATTTTGAATGCCTATTATCCGGAGAGAAAAAAAAAACAGCAACCAAACAAGTCACAATTATGTAATTCATGGGATTTTCAACTCCCTTGATTTACAATGGGCAACCAAACAAACACTAAATTGGGCTTGGTTAAGTAATTGAGCTAGCTACTGACCGTCAATATTTTTCCCTTTTCAACTAAGCATCATCAAAAGATTATTAACCGCTATTTTTCTATGTTTTTGCTACGTCTTTTAAATTCAGTCTTATCTGTAAAATCGTAGATGTGAGAAATTCCCACCTAATTTTCTCATTTCAATTTTCAACCATCCCTCCCCCACTATATTAAATGTACTACACATATAATATTCTTTCATCATCATCATATTATACATTTGTACATCTTCTTTTTCCAATCCTTCATTTGTCTTCTTCTTTCCAACTATAATAGTTTATTGTCAAACGCCCGTCATCATTACAAAGCCGCCAGCTAAAACAGGCGTACAATATGTTACCTAAGTGGAATTTTCAAACTTTTGAAGAGGTATGAAGTATGAGAGAGAAAGTGGGAGAGAGAAAGCTCCTTCTTTGGTTTTCTAGGGTTTTGTGCAAAGGCCAAAATTTGATCTAATCTCATACTCTTCTAGTAACATAGATCAATTAGTATAATAATAGACACATTTAATACTCACAAAATATTATAATTAAATCAATAGTATACATAAATGGATGTTAGTAAACTTTTGGAGGAAGCACATATAGAGGTGTCGAAATCAATTAGGGAAATAAACAATGCTGCATTTGTACTGTTAGACCAATTCATAGTTTTGATAATGACGTGTGTTTACGTAATAATATGTTTTACTCGATATATCATATGCGTGTAATTGTGTGCTTTAGTCTTATTATAGCTAGCAACAATTATGAGAAGAAAGATCAAAGTTAGGCATAACTTTGATAAAGTTTGTGAGACAAAGTTATAACAACTTCAGGAATAACTTTGGAAGTGAACATGGAAGTTATAGCTAACCAGACATAACTTTAAAGAAAATCGCTTCAAACAAGATCTACATAATACTACACAAGACTCGAGATGGAGGGTCTTTGTGATCAAGATGAAAAGATGATCCGTATACTGAAGATCTTTGTGAAGATTAGATAGTATAGGTCGTCATTCTGTAACTATTCCATTCGAGAGATTTTATGTTCAAAAGTTATAGCTTTAGTCTATGATTTTGGATGATAAAATATTGATGCATGATTTTGGAAATAAAATGTTTTGAAATGTTTTCAAAAGTGAAAGAGTATTTTTATATTTATCAATTATTTTATTTGAGAATATATTTATGAGATTCTATTGGTTAGTAATACAACTTATGGGTTGTCATGCTACCTAGGGTTTCTAATATATTCTATCTCAATTTGTTGTTAACCTAATTAGCCCACCTAGTGTTTGAGCCATCTAGGTTTTCGTGAAACCTAGTTTGTGCCACCTAGGGATTCGTGCTCCTAGGGTTTCGTGAGCTAGGATTCGGCCTCCATAGGTTTGTTTCCTTAGTTTACCTAATCTAGGATTCTACTATATCTTTACAACAATATTTTGAGATATCAAGATAAATATATTTCTATGAGATAAACCAAATAATATTTTGAGATAAAGATATTTCTAAAAGATAAGCAAATATTATTTTATGATAAGATAAGTATCTTTATTAAATATTATACTAGGGTTTTAGATCTACTATGATTCTACTACTATAAATACTCATTCACATACAAATTGCAAAACACACGAAACACAATACTTTACACGGCTATTTATTTTACTTGTGTTGATTTTCCAAAATCGTTTTTAAAGCAAACCTTTGAGCAAATATTTATTATTTTTAGAGTTTGTTTTTAAAAGAGTTGTGCATCAATTATTATCAATCGCTTGAGTGAAATACGTTATTGGATAATATTACATCATTATAAGCTTACAATTCTTTAACGGGAATCTGTGTGAGTTATATTGTACTTTCTTATTAGCGTAAGATAGTATAGAGTATTTAGCGATACTCACCTTGAGTTATAATCATAGTGTTGATTATACGAGTGGGTTGGTAATTTTTGTAATCCGTCGAAAGGTACTAAAAATTATTAATCGAGAATAGTGGACGTAGGTTTCAACGTGTGAAACTGAACCACTTCAAAAATCGTGTGCCTCTCTCTTATCTCTTTACTTTTTGTTATTTCGTTATTCGCGCTTACTTTGATTAATGAATTAGTTGATTTTAATTCATAAGATCAAATAATTAATTACATATCATATAAATCGAAAAAGTGGGGCTAGTTTTTAATACTCAATTCACCCCCCCCCCTCTTTCGTATTCGATCAATAGACTCTACATTGGTATCAGAGCCTCGTGCTCTTGATTGCCTTACAGCAAGGAGTCTGATCCATTTATCTTTTTATTTTTATTTATTTTCCGCTGCATTTAATTTTATTTTAATGGATTCCCAACATCTGAAGTGTCCCGTATTCGATGGGAAGAACTACAGTCTATGGAAAAATATGATGACCCATTTCATAAAGGGTAACGATTGGGAGTGTTGGCTAATCATTAAGAATGGTCCTAATAAGCTCATGCTTGGAACGGCTACAGGCACTTCCATCGAAAAGAAAGAAGATGACTATGTTGAGGCAGATTATAAGAAAGCTGAGAAAAATTCAAAGGCTATTAGTCTGTTGCAAAACGCATGACCCTACTGAATTGATCGTTTTTCTCATCTAGTTCTATTGCCAAGGAAATATAGGATGGTCTTGAGTTAGCTTATGAGGGGACAACTGTTGTCAAAAAGCAACGCATAGCTCTACTTATGCGAAAATACGAATTGTTCTCCATGGAACAAAATGAATCGCTTGACAGCATGTCTACTCGCTTCTCCAGTATCATTAATGAATTAAAAAATCTTGGAAAAACTTTTGACTCCGAGGAAATTGCCAGGAAGATCCTTAGAAGTCTATCTAAACGATGGAGACCTAAGGTGACGGTAATTGAAGAATGTAAAGACCTATCTGACCTGTCTTATCAAGAGCTACTTGGAACCCTAATGGCTCACGAGATTACTCTTGATGAAGATGAGGCAAATGATAGTAATAGCAAGAAAGTGGCTCTACAAGCCGAATCCAGTGAAAGACATGATTCGGATCTTGAAGATGAAACAGTGTTATTTGCTAGACGTTTTAAGAAAAAATTCTTTAATAAATCACAAGGGAAAACGTTTAACAATAACACTAACAAATCTTACAAAAAACCAATTGAGTCAAAAGGGTCTCTTTCAAGTCGTGGTTGCTTCAAATGTGGGGATAATGATCACATGATCAAAGATTGCCCCACATGGAAGAAAATCAAAGACAAAAATCAACGAGACAAACCAAGAAGGAATTCAAGCAAGTGATGATGGCTTATTGTTGGGGAGATCTCGACACAGAGGACGACGAGTCAGAGGAAGAGGAAGTCGCCAACTTGTGTCTAAGCAACGTCAGTCTTGACCTAATTTCTGACAGTGACAATGAAAGCGAATCCGAGATGTGTCTTGTTGGCAACTCAGATTCAGAACCAGATTCATAAGATGACGAAGAGGTTAGTCATCTTGAACTTAAAAAGCAAGTTAAGAATTTATCTAAGAAGTCTTTAATTAAGTATTTTGAAGAAGCCTTAGATCATTGTCATGAGCAAAGTCTAGAATTGAAAGATCTTAAAGAACAAATTCTTGACATTGCTGAGGAAAACCAACTTCTTAAGGCCAAAGCTAAAAAGCTCAAGTCTAAAGTTATGGCAACTTCAGCTATAACTTTAGACAAGACAAATGTTGAGAAAGAAGCTCTTGAGTCTAAAGTTATAGCTAATGAAGCTATAATCTCAGAATTGAAACTCAACATTAAGCATCTTCAAGCCAAAGTTGTAGCTAATGAAGCTATAACTTTAGAATTGAAGAAAGTCAATGAGCTTTTACAATCCGAAGCTAAGGCAAAGAAAATTGTTATCCTTGATCACGAGAAAGTAAACTCTTTTCTTTCTCAGCAATTGAAAGAATTAAAGGCTGAATTCTCCCAAGCCAAAAGTCAACACAATGAGGAGAAACTTATCTTGAACAAACGTTTCAATGATTTTCGTGAAAATTTCAAAAAGAACAATCCCTCCAAAGACTCGAATGTAGATCATTCGTCGTGTGAAAAAGAAATTCAGTCTTTGAAGGAATTGCTCCTGCATGCACGAAAGGTTCATGATAAGTGGGAAGGAAGTCAGAAGGTCTTAGACTTCCTTACCGAACAGTCTAATAATAACATGAAGATGGGTCTAGGTCATGAATGCTATAGTCGCAGATAGGGGTGTTCACCGGTCCAAAACCCGACCGGACCGGACCGGACCGGTTGGACCCGCGGACCGGCTACCCTCTTTTTCCAAGACCGGAGACCGGACCGGCTAAGAGGGGACCCAGACCGGACCGGACCGGAACCCTTAAGGTCCGGTTTTTTCCGGGTTTGGACCGGACCGATTATACATTAAAAGGGAAAATTTAATTTTTTTTTAAGTGTGGACCGGACCGGAGACCGGTCACCATATTTTTTGGGACCCGAAGACCGGACCGGTATGTCTCCGGTCTGGACCGGACCGGACCGGCCGGTCCGGGTCGGTCCGGTTAGCTGGTCCGGACCACTTTTTGTTCACCCCTAGTCGCAGATACCATGATAAATGCAAATCCACTCCTTCTGACCGTGATTTCAGAAGAAGGAAGTACGTAAATCTTTCAGAATATCTAATTTGCAATTATTGTGGTCACAACGGTCATGTTAAAGATAATTGTGTCAAATATGTTAACGACAACAAAAATCAAACTGATTTTGTGAAAGAGCATGACGCGTCTAGTGTTAATGAGTCCGAATCTGAACCTCAACGTGATGGGGTTAGAAATAATGAGTTTAGATGGTTTTATGACATGGCTTTCGATTACACATCTGTACCTTCAAAATCTAAACCGTATGTGAATCAGAAGCAGTCATTTAAACCTAATGTGCGTCGTAACAATAATCAATATAATAAACCTAGCAAACCCTATCCTAAGAAGAAAAGAATTGTTAAACAGGTATGGGTTAGGAAGGATCAAATACATAGAGTCACTAACCACAAAGGACCCAAGTTAGCGTGGGTACCTAAAAGCTGTATTTGATTCTCTTGCAGATAATAGTGAAAGAAAACAATCTATGGTATCTCGACAGTGGATGTTCGAGACACATGACTGGAAACAAGAATTTATTTCTTTCACTAGAACCCTTCAACGGTGGCAAGGTCACTTTTGGAGACAACAAGAAGGGCAACATAATCGGTGTAGGTAAGATTGGTATATCTTCTTCACATGCTATCAATAATGTATATCTGGTAGATGGCCTTAAGCATAACTTGCTAAGTATCTCTCAATTATGTGACAAAGGAAACAAAGTCGTTTTTCATTCAAATGTTTGTCGCATCATAATTGAAGGTACTAGTACTGTTATCTTAGAAGGCTTACGTAAACGGAACGTGTATATGATTGATTTAAACAAAGTCACTACAAGTTCCTTTACGTGCATGAAAGTCACCGTGGATGACTCATGCATGTGGCACAAGAGGTTTGCACACATCAGTCCAACGATTTTAAAGAAACTCAAGTCTTGGGATTTAGTTGAGGGTCTACCCTAATCAAATTCGAACAAGAAAAGATGTGTGACTCATGTGCCCGTTGTAAACAAGTTAGATCTTCATTCAAACCGAAACGAGTAGTAAGTACAGAGCGTCCACTTGAGTTGGTACACATGGATTTGTGTGGACATATGAAAGTTAGAAGCCGCGGTGGATCAAGGTACGTATTCGTCCTAGTCGACGACTACTCCAGGTATGTATGGCCTATCTTTCTATTTACTAAAGATAAAACTTTCGATGAGTTTGTAGTACTAATGAAGCTCGCCCAAAACAAGTATGATAAAAAGTTAGTTTCCATTCGTACGGATCATGGCACCGAATTTGATAATCAAGCTTTTATAGAATATTGTAGGGAGAATGGTGTAGGACATAACTTTTCCGCACCACGAACCCCACAACAAAATGGTGTCGTGGAACGTATGAATAAAACATTAGAGGACATGGCCCGCACTATGCTTTTGTGTAGTGGCCTTCCTAAGAGCTTTTGGGCAGAAGCCATAAGTACTGCATGCTATGTGCACAATAGAGCTATGATTAGACCTATTCTCAAAAAGACTCCCTACGAACTTTTAAGAGGGAGAAAACCCAATATAGCTCATCTTCGTTGCTTTGGGAGCAAGTGTTTTGTCCATAATAATGAAAAAAGTAATTTGAGCAAATTTGATCCACGAAGTGACGAAGCTGTGTTTGTTTGTTATTCTAATCATAGTAAAGCTTTTAAATTTTTTAACAAAAGAACCTTGTGCATAGAAGAAAATGTTCATGTTGTATTTGATGAAGATAATGTGCCTGAGCAAGTTGAACAGAATGAAGAAGAAGACATGAATGATCCAGACTTTCGCCTTTCAAGGGAAGACGAGCCAGCTAATAATGAAGAAGTTATTGAAGGAATCAATGATGAACTTGATAAATCCGCAAATGACCTTGAACAGAGAACTGAGACAATTGTTGATGATACGAATGTCTCTTCTCAAAACAAGGAAAAGGATACTGAAGTTATAGCTGATGATGCTATAACTTTGAACCAGAACCAAGATGGTGTAACTGAAGTTGTACCAACTTCAGTTATAACCCCAGAGTCCAACTCAGGGGGAACCAATCTTGATTCTGAATCATTTGAGGAAAGTGATAGTTCATCAGATGATGATGAGCCTAGGAACTCTAAGAAATGGAAATATAAGAGTTCTCATCCTATGGATAGTATCCTAGGAAGTTTGAATAAGGGAGTTCAAACGAGGCGAACATTAAATAACTTTTGTTCATTCTATTCTTTTCTGTCTACCATAGAGCCCACCAACATCAAGGAAACTCTTGCAGAATCCGACTGGATTGTGGCTATGCAAGAGGAGCTTCAAAAGTTTGAACGTAATAAAGTATGGCACCTTGTGCCACGACCTCCTAATCGAACTGTGATTGGTACTCGATGGGTATTCAGAAATAAATTGGATGATTCAGGAGTTATAGTTCGTAACAAGGCTCGATTGGTCGTTCAAGGTTATAATCAACAAGAAGGGATTGATTATGACGAGACTTTCGCTCCTGTAGCAAGACTTGAAGCTATTCGCTTGCTCATCGCCTTCGCAGCTCATAAAGGAATGAAACTGTTTCAAATGGACGTTAAGACTGCATTTCTTAACGGTTATTTGGAAGAAGAGGTTTTTGTTGAACAACCTCCTGGATTTTTAAATAGCAAGTTTCAAAACCATGTTTTTAAACTCGATAAAGCGTTATATGGTTTGAAACAAGCGCCTAGGGCTTGGTACGACAGATTGTCAAAATTTTTATTACAAAACAATTTTAAAAGAGGATCTGTCGACAAAACCCTATTTCTACAATCCGAGGGTTCTGATTTACTTGTTGCTCAAATTTATGTAGACGATATTATTTTTGGTTCTACTAACAATAAATTGTGCAAGTATTTTTCAGATCTTATGACCTCAGAATTTGAAATGAGCATGATGGGAGAATTAAAATTCTTCCTAGGATTGCAAATTCAACAAACCAAAGAAGGCATAAAGATTCACCAACAAAAATATGTCAAGGAGCTAATCAGAAAATTTGGTATGGAGAACGCTCATCCAATGGACACACCTATGGTAACTGACAAAAAGTTGACCTTAGACGAAAATGGTAAGTCCGTAGATGAAACTACATATCGAGGTATGATTGGTTCTTTATTATATTTAACTGCAAGTAGACCTGACATTATGTTCAGCGTATGTGTCTGTGCTAGATTTCAATCATGTCCTAAAGAGTCACATATGATTGAAGTTAAACGTATCTTGAGATATTTAATTGGTACATCTAATTTATATTTGTGGTATCCACTTGAGTGTAATTTTGATCTAGTAGGATATTCAGATGCAGATTATGCAGGATGTTCCCTAGATAGAAAAAGTACCTCTGAATTTGCTACGTTTGTTGGACCTTGCATAATTACTTGGGGCTCAAAGAAGCAAAATTCGGTTGCGTTGTCTACTGCAGAAGCCGAATATATAGCTGCAGGACTGGTATGTTCTCAACTACTTTGGTTAAAGCAACAACTATGTGATTATGGTGTTAATGTTGGTTGTATGCCTGTTTTCTGTGATAATACGAGTGCTATTGTTATTTCTAAGAACCCAGCTCAGCATTCTCGTACTAAGCATCTAGACATTAGACATCATTTTTTGCGTGACCATGTAGAAAAGGGCAACATTAAACTCGAATTTTGTAGTACTGATGTTCAATGGGCTGACATTTTAACAAAGGCGTTAGCGAGAAGACGTTTTGAGATTTTGCGGTTGGAAATTGGTTTAATCGGTAGCAATTAAGTTCATCTTATTTATTTTGTGAACCTGCGTGACTGGCTAGAATAAGACGAGATTGTATGACTGTGTCCGCATATTTCATTGCTAGTATATTTGTGTTTAATATAATATATTTTACGTGAGTATCTTGCATATTTAGTGGTTTATGGAAATTGAATTATGAACCACAATTTTTGCCAAAAACCTATCTTATTCACTTTCCAAAATTGAGCCAAATTCTACCCATGTAACCTATACTAGCCGAAGCTCTCTAATAAAATCACCTTACCATATCTTTTTATTTACCAAACTCTATCCTTACCATATCCCAAAATTAACTACCCAAGATTCCCTTTCCTACCATAATTCAAAAAAAAAAAAAAAAAAAAGGAAAGAGATCAATTGGGGCCGGCACACCCATGTGCACAAGTACAAAAGTCATCCAAAATTCTTACACCATCATAATTACCTTTCACTTTCACCAACTCAATACTCAACCAATTTTTTTTACTACCCCTTTTCCTTCCTCACGGCACCCACATACAAACAACATCAACATTACCCAAACCTTCAACCTTCATCAATGGCCTCCACTAGATCAAAACTCTCCAAAAATCCAAACCCAAAAACTCCCAAGCCTAGTATGCCCAAAAATACCTCTTCTCCTCCCACACAACAATCACCCAACCCAAACCAAACCGAGTCGGGTGCGGGTCTTGAGGGTCCGAAACGAAGACGGTTAAATAAAGGCAAAGGTAGACTCCAAGAAGACGCTACAAACGAAACCACTGACACGGCTCCCGAGGAGACAACAAGGGTAACTTTCCGTGACTTCTCGCCTCAAGAAACATCTTTGGGGCTTGATAAACTCCGTCTCACAAAAGACGAAAGAAAACTTGTGAACCGGGTTGCTCAGTATGGAATACACGGTGGTCGTTATTATCCGAAAGCTTGGTGCGACAAATATAGGGCTTTGGGATTCTTTACCGATTTTCTGAATTTCCAAGAATGGGAAACCGTAGCTCAGTTTTCGGGTCCCGTTTATCCGATTGAGGTAATACAGTTCTTCTCTTCTGTTTCATTAAACGATGAAGTGTTGAATGCTGTCATTAATGGCCGTTCAGTTTCGATTTCCGTGACGGACTTTTGTACTCTATTTTCGGTTCCTGATGATGGAATCAAAATCAATCCGAGTACGTCATGGGAGGAACTGACGGACATGGCTAAGTTGGAAGTTAAGCAGTATTTTGATGTTGGGGCGTCGTTGTCGAGTTGTGTGTTGGCGGTTAGTGTGTCTCCTAAACTGAAATTTTTGCTGATTTTTTTATGGAATACCGTGATTCCGCGACGGGGCGGACGTGACAAAATTGCATGCTATGAGATGTTGGTCGTAAAGCATTGGTTGGAGGGCAACCGGGTTAATTTACCTTCTCTTGTCTTTTCTCGTATTTCACAAACTGCTTTCTCGGTGACCGAAGACAAATTATATTCTACTCTTGATTTGGCGTATGGTATGTGGTTGTCACGGCTATTAGAGTCGAAAGGAGTTGTTAATGTGAACAATTATGGGGTCGCCGTAAAAGATGAAATGTGTGATACGTTCTTGAAGTTTATGAAGCTTGATGCTAATGGTCCGGAGTCGTTGTTTTTAGTGAAGGGAGGTTCGGTTGGTTTGCAGTCGGGTGGGGCTGATTTTTCCGGGATTGAGTCAAAATTGGATATGTTCATTGGTAGTATCATGGAGCGCTTGGACGCGCAGGACAAGAAAATTGAGGCGGTATTGGACACGGTTGTTCAAGCCGTGGCAGTGGGTTCTTCAAACTCAACCCGTGACCAAGGTGGGTCGGGTGTGAGTCATGAGATGAGGACATGGATGAATGGTATGGATGATCGCCTTGCTAAGTTGGAACGAAACATTGTCGATTGTAAGCAAGAAGTGTATAGGCAAAGGGATAGGATGACATTCTTGGTGAGCCAAGGCGGGTCTTTGGTTAAGAGCGGAACGGAGATGCGTGAGGGGATGCGTACTATATACGATGCGACGGAGGCTCTTTCGTTGAAAGTTCGGAACTTTGACGTTTGCCTCACCGCTCAAGCTACACATGTGTCTTCTTGCCTTGCCCGTCTCTCCACTCTTGAGTACCGCACTAGGCCCGGTTATAAAGCACCCTAGCCTCATCCGCCTACCCACAATGCCTTGCTTTTCTATCCTTGTTCGCTTATCTCTTAAACTACTTAACCATATTCGGCCCATTTTGGCATGTTTAAACAATTGTTCTTTTCGGCCCAATGGCAACTAATACTCTATTTTGTGGTTTGTAGTTTTAATTGACATTTACTCTTGATTTTGCTTGGTATAAATCGTTTTATATTGCGTATTTTGCATATCTATTTCTTGCCTTGACATGTGTTATTCTAGTCGTTTCATGTCTTTGTTCTTGTCTTTTCGATGATGCCAAGAGGGGGAAGAAATGATATGATTTGAGTCTTTGCTTAAGCTTGCTCCTTGTCAAGACTCGTTATCTCTTAAAGTCTTTCGAGTTATAACTTTGGCTAAGTTGTTGTGTTCTTGCGATCAAAGTTGCTATAACTTCGGAGTGTTTTGTTGAGGGGGAACCATACTTAGTCACATTGTTAAGAAGACCTCTTGAGGAAATCATATGAGACTTGTCATCATCAAAAAGGGGGAATTTGTTGGACCAATTCATAGTTTTGATAATGACATGTGTTTACGTAATAATATGTTTTACTCGATATATCATATGCGTATAATTGTGTGCTTTAGTCTTATTATAGCTAGCAACAATTATGAGAAGAAAGATCAAAGTTAGGCATAACTTTGATAAAGTCTGTGAGACAAAGTTATACCAACTTCAGGAATAACTTTGGAAGTAAACTTGGAAGTTATAGCTAACCAGGCATAACTTTAAGGAAAATCGCTTCAAACAAGATCTACATAAATCTACACAAGACTCGAGATTGAGGGTCTTTGTGATCAAGA
>JAIUZE010023414.1:0-38390 GCA_022085475.1 Heliosperma pusillum
AATGACTGATTTTTCTTCGCTTGAGGGAGTGGTTTGAGTAGCTGTTGGATTAGATGACGATGCTTAGCTCCAGTCTTTCGTATTCCACCAACATAACTTGCTGATCTGATTACCCGTCGTAGCTATCGTATTATGGTTATTTTAAGCTTATTAGTTGTATGTATTATTTCTAAGTTTAATTATGGATGTAATAAGGGCTTTAATAGCCTAAACACTGTGTAATTTCATCCTCTTACAACTGTAAAAAAAATATAAAAAAAAAATATTCAAGACCAACCTTTAAATCTTGACAAGATGTCAACCTATCAAATGTACCATTCTTCAATCAGAAAAATACTAGTCTCACCGTTGTTAATTATACACAATACAACAATATTACCGTTCTCTTTAGCTTAATATATGAAAAAATTGTTATTTCTACTCGTGATAAAATAAAAAAAAGTACTTATAAGATTTACCACCTACAAACAACTTTTCCATTTATTCTTATTTAAATCGGTGGTAAAACATCACAATTAACAAAATGGTAACCTTCAACAAAAAAGTTGTCATGAATAAATTTTACCGAAATACCTATGTTAAAGTATTTGTTCAACTTGACAATCAAGACCGGTAGTAATATTATACTCCTATGTAACACAAATTCTAATTTAAGATGGCACTATCCATCGTAACTTTATAAATATAAAACCGTCAAATATCAAAACACTTAAGTATATAAAATAAATATATTATTTTTTCCTATCATACTTGCTGAGTTACTGCTACTATAAATACAGTCTATTCTTTCATACTTCAAACCCAAATCAACCACAATGACATCAACCAAATATCTCTTAAATCTTTTTCTCCTCTTAACGGTCATTTTTCCCTTTCAAATCTCCAATGCAGCATCAAAAACATATTTACTTCCTATAATAAAAGACATCAAAACACCTCAATACTACACTACATTACTAGTAGGAACACCCCAAGTACGTATAAACCTAGCCATTGATCTAGGCAACCTATGGTCATGGTTCACTTGCGATATCGTCGGCTACAATCGCTCTTCGACATTCCATCCCGTCTCTTGTGACGCACCCAAATGCGACACTTACGGGAGGTTTGGTTGTGTTGGGTGTCCGGGCGGACCCCTTAAGCCTAGTTGCACACCCATTAACACTTGTGGTGCTATTTCATATAGTCCACAAAGTAATGCACTTTATTCAGGTGGGGCCATTGAGGATATAATAACCCTCTACAGTCAGGGTCAAAACTCGGCCCAACCCGTTAAGACTAATTTACGTGATTTTCCATTTACGTGTGCCTCTGATAAGGGGCCACTAAAAGGTTTATCCCCTTATACTAAGGGAATATTAACGCTTGCAAGGCGACCTGTTGCATTGCATGCACAAATTTCCTCGAGTTTTAAAGTACCACATAAATTCGCTTTATGTCTACCCTCTACATCTAATTTAGGCAATAATAACGGGGCTATGTACTTTGGGGGCGGTCCGTACAATTTACCATCCACGAGTAAAATTGATTTGTCTAGGTCACTTGTTACGACTCCTTTAGTGATTAACCCTAATAGTACGGCCCCGATCCATAGTGTAGAGGATGTTTCGATAGAATACTTCTTTAATGTTAGATCTATTAAGGTCGATGGAGTCCCACTCCGCTTTAAATCGTCCTTGTTGTCATTCGACAAGGACGGGATAGGGGGAACAAAAATTAGCACATTAGACCCGTACACAATATTACAAAGCGACATATACAAATCCCTAATAGAAGTTTTCGTTACCAAGGCTAAATCAATGAATATCACTAGGGTTCCATCTATCGCGCCTTTTGGCGCCTGTTTTAGTGTAAAGAGCGTCACAATCACAAAAACCGGTCCAACGATCCCAATTATTGACTTAATATTCAACGAAAAGAGCCCAATTTTGCACAACAAAAATGGAAGGTGGAGAATATATGGTGCAAATTCAATGGTGGTGGCTAAAAAAGATGTCATGTGTCTAGGGTTTGTAGACGGTGGATTGGACCCAAGAACGTCGATTGTAATCGGAGGTAAACAAATGGAAGATAATTTGATAGAATTTGATTTAGTTGGGAATAAGTTAGGGGTAACTTCGTCATTGTTACGTTTGGGCACTAGTTGCTCGCAATTCAAGGGGGTTTAAGATAAGATGGAACAATTATTAAGATGAATGGTTGAGTTGTACGTTATATCTTGTATGTTTCCTAGAATAAAGAAGGTAATTTTATTTGTAAGTTGATAAATTTCATGTAGTACGTACGTATTAATGTATGGCAGAATGAAAGTTCCAATGGTGATTAGCAACTTGCATTGTTCCACTTGTTATTTGTCCTCTTTTACCATTATTTGTTACTGCTCAATAATGTATTTAATTCCCAATTGTTTTAGTTTTTCGAGCTTATTTTTGAGTTTTTGTTAGACGATTACTCGTTCGACTTTGCTGAAAGTTTTCGACTTCTCCTAGTAAGTCATGGGAAAAGTGCGGGTCAGCCCGACGTGGTCGGCAATCGGGTCAAACATGGCCTAGTCCGTTTTAGCATGCCTCCTCCCGGTCGGGCGTGAGTTAAATTTTGCAGCCCGACCTTCCCTTGCCCGCCTCGGGCCCAGGTCACTCCCCTAGCGACTAGGTGAGCACGGGCCGCCACCGGTTCAGTCCCCGGCCTGGCCCGAACCTGGCCAATCCCGCCCTCCCACACGGGCATGGCCTGGTTCATTTATACCAGGTGAGCCCGACCCGCCACTAGGGCAGCCTGGTCCGACCCGACTCCATGAGTACTACATACGTTTTGCAAATTCTCATTAAAAACGAACCAATTTTGTGTCTTCCAAAAGACGGGTCAAAAGTCGTCGTTTTAACGACGAGTGTAATCATGTGATAAACAACCTATTATATCTTGAAAATGGTATTATTTACATTTCATCTAATATAGATCACATTTACCTCATTTTTGTAAGAAGATCAACGTAATTATTGTGACCTTCTTCAATAAAACTTATTGATTTAGCTTTTATCTTCTCCTAATCGAACATCCAAATAATACATAGACCAACTATGATAATTTGTTGTAAATTTATTCAAATAAACCTTTATCAAGTCTAGGTGAGGGATGGGTTCCGGGGAGCCAAGGAACCGAGGACGGGTTTATATACAGGGAATTATTGATAGATAGTTACTCAAAATCTACTATTCCGTACAATAACGAAAAAGAAATAGGGAATGAAAAGGGTAATGTTTTTATTTATTGGATTAATCAATACAAAAAACGAAATCAAATAAACTTTTTTGGTGTGTTAGGAGGCTACCAGGACGGTTTTGATACAGGCGGAAAAATGAATTTTTTTCTTAAGTAGGCTTTGAACCATACTTATTTACAAAAGTAGGGTTCTTTCATACTTATTTACAAAAAATGGGTCCACGTCATCAAAACTTTTTTTTTATGTTGTCTGTTCACTCAGTCGCTGAACCATTCAGCGACTGAGTTCTTTGGTGAATTTTTTTTTTGACCTCAAATATCAGACCATTGGCAGAAACACTCCCATAATGCTCAAGTTCTCAGTCGCTGAATGGTTCAGCGACTGAGTTCTGTGATGATTTTTTTTTTACCTCCAATAGCAGTTCTTTGGCAGAAGATTTCCCATTCTGATCAAGTACTCAGTCGCTGAACCATTCAGCGACTGAGTTCTTTGATTATTTTGTTTTTTTACGTCAATAATCAGACTCTTGGCAGAAGATCTGCCATTTTGCTCAAGTACTCAGTCGCTTAATGGTTCAGCGACTGAGTTCTTTGATATTTTTTTTTTAAACCTCAATAATCACAATATTTCCCAAAATATTTTTCATACGTGTTTGTACCTACAACCGTCCATACCCATTGTTCAAGAAACACATAAATTTGATATAAAAGGAACTTAAAATTCTTACACTTAATCCAATACATAACATTAAGTTTTCTTAAAACATAACTATCTAACCAACACATATTTGAAATCTAATACATATTTTCTAGTTGCGTTTTTTCCCCTTCTTGCGTGTTCTTTGAGATGACTCCGCTTTTTCACTTTCTTGAGTCATGACTTGTTGCCTATGTGCAAGGTGACGGAAGTCATATCTTGGTGGACTAGGAGGCCTTGGCTCTTGGTAGTTGATCAGATGCCCTTGTCCCGTATTTACAAGCGAATTGAGAGACATGTTCCGCATCTTCTCTATCATAGCATATTGAGCCAAAGGGATGTCATCGGGCATGTTGGAAATCATTTGCTCAGTTGTGTTGTAGGTAACCATGCTTGTTTGAGTCTGAATCAATTTATTATATTTGTACATTAAGTAAATTCTATATTAGAAAGAATGAATTAAACAATTTGTAATTTTGTATATAAATAAGAAAACAAATACTTACTAGTATTTGGAAGTCCGCCGCGGTTGGGTAATAGTAGTGATGATCCTCGTAGTCATCGTTCACAGTTTGGCTTAGAGGTGTAATGATGCGACGGGTAATAGCATTGTACCACTCAAAGTACTCGTCTTCAAAGCTCATCAAACCACAAAAAGGAAGCCCCGGCTCCACTATATTTGACATTCGGTTTTCCCATTTAGCAATCGACTCTTGATGCATAGTCTCATAGTTACCCGACCAGTCGCCCTTTCTACTAATACCATGCAATCTGGTCCAAGTGCTACCCATTTCAGGGATCATTTGTTGCCACCCGAATTGTCGAGTACATCTATTTGGGAAATGCCATTCAACCATTTCAAAGCAAATAAGCGGAGCAATAACGGTCCATTCGGCTTGGTCTTGGACACAAATTGGGGAGAGGTGTTGTACCACACTTGGTGTGTATGGTTGCCATACGAATTGCAATTCCACCATCTTGTCTAAGAGGTCCCTAATGACTACCAACCCGAGTCTATGATCCTTAAATCCCCGTTGCACTCTTAGCCATTTACATCCCAAAGGATCTAGCCCAGTCAATACTTGACTCCCAAGGGGATATGCTACCCCAGCCTGTCGAGGTACACGGGACCTAACTATGTCCGGGCGTCCAATTGACACTCTTTCCCAACTCCATAATTGCAATAATAGTAAAGGGCCGGCTATTTCAAAACAATCAACTTTAGTGGCTTTACACAAATTTCGGTAAAGGCATGCCAAGACCCCACTTCCCCAACTAATGTCGTCTATTTGATCCAAATTCTCCAAAAGGGGTAAATAAATTAAACTCACGGTGCTACCGGATTTATCCGGAAACAAGAGAGCCCCAAACAAATAAAGCAAATAAGCTCTTACGTGGCAATGCAATTGATATTGAGAATTAATGTTTGCCACGTTTTGAAAATTGTCATGAAGCCAAGTAAGTTTTAATTTTGACCCTTTTATAGCTTTAATTGACGGTGTTGCTCCTAGCAGACGCACACATAAATTGAGCCACCCCCCCTCACTTGAACCCGTTACCGGTCTCCCACTAATTCTAAGGCCGAAAAGCATGGCCACATCTTGAAGGGTGACAGTTGCCTCACCAAAAGGCAAATGAAAGGTGTGAGTCTCTTGTCTCCACCTTTCTACCAAAGCCGTGATCAAATCGGCATCCAATGGGACATAACAAAATCGAGTAATACCTCGGAATTGGGTGTTGTTTACATATGTAAGAACCGCCTCAGGAACTTTAAATGCTTTAAAGGCTTTCATGTGGCCACGTAAGGTGAGAGGTTTGAGTTCTTCTCCTTCCCAAATCGCCTGACTACGGTGAGTCGATTGGAGATGAAGAATTTTTCCATCATCGGGTCCGGGATCCATCTGAAAAGAAAATTACATGAGGAAGTTGAAAATGTATAGAAGAAATAAATATATATAGAAAATTATATATAGAAGAAATAAATTAAAACTACATAATTGAAAATGTATAAGAAATAAAACAAAAACATAATAAATATAAAATAGAAGTCATACATAATTATATTGAAATGGTTGGTTACAAAAGTAATTGACTACATAATTAAAATTGAAACTACAAACAAGAATTACAAATTACATAGTAAATTCAATAGTTTGTGATGAGCTAGCATTTGAAGGACAACTACGTTTATTATGACCTGCTACACGACATAAACTACATGAGGAAGTTGCTCGTTGATCCATTTCATTGTGGATTCTTTTCGACTTTGGACGACCTTTTGCTCTTTTCAATTTATCATTTGGTGTCAGTTTTGGTCTCACCCATGGCATCCAATATGACTCATCCGGAACCGGGTGGAAACTTGAGCGATATGAGCCATGGTACTCTCCACTTGAGTAGAATGGATCAACATATTGATCGGAACTTATACTGTTAGCTCGACAAACTGCCATTACATGAGAACATGGTATGTGATAGATTTGCCATTTGTTGCATGTGCAAGTTCTATCTGAAAGAATGACTGTGTGACCATGATTACCTTCACTCCCAAGTCTATTCCCTCTTCCCGTGACAACCTCATATAGACCTCTTCGTGCATCATAACAAGTAACTTTGTGATGAGCCGCCCGTTTCACATTTTCAGCAAGCTTTTCAGTCACTTTCTCCGACCACATACATCCCTCTAACAACCTTTTGTTAGCATCCTCACGGTGCTTTACAAAATACGAGTTGATCCTAAAAAATGTTGCCTTAACAAGTGCGGTGATAGGTAAAAAACGAACACGTTTAAGAACACCATTAAAACATTCCGAATTGTTGGTTGTTTTGATGCCATAACGGTGTCCACCATCATGACACAAAGACCATTTGCTAAGTGGGATACTTTCCAAAAGTACCTTTGCACTTGGGTTAATACTACCAATTTTTTGCATGCCTTTGTTAAACCTTTTACGTTGTGCCGCGCATGCCGTTGAAAGGAACGCAAGCTTCAATTCATTACTTTTGAACTTTGTGTTTATGTTTGATGCTTGATGTCGGGTACAAAATCTATGGAACGCTTGTGGCTCGGTCCATCCACCACCCACTTTATTCATTGCCGTCATGATACCTACATGACGATCCGATATAACGCAAATTCCCTCTCGTTGTGTGACATGTTTCCTTATGCAATCCATAAACCACCCCCAAGTATCGATACTCTCACAATCAACTATAGCAAAAGCTAAAGGATAAATTTGATCATTGGCATCCACCCCAATTGCAATCAAAAGAACTCCTTTATACTTACCATACAAATGAGTTCCGTCTACGGTAAGAATTGGTCTACAATGTTCAAAACCCCTAATTGAAGGCCCAAATGCCCAAAATACACGATCAAAAACACGAACATTAGAAGGACCCCCAACTTTGTAGGCAAATTTTACAACGGTACCCGGGTTTGTGGTTTTCAATGCTTGGAGGTAACGGGGAAGTAGAGCATAAGATCCTTTCCAATCACCATACAAATCCGCCATAGCTTTTTGTTTAGCATGCCATGTTTTCATGTAGCTAGGTTCGAAGTTGAATTGAGTGAGAATGTTGGCTCTAAGATTAGATATTTTCACACCCCAATCGGCATCAACTACCGTCCTAATGTGTTTCGCAATAAAACCATTGCTCAAATTAGGATGATCAAGCGGTGGTGCATCAACCACACAAGAGGTATTGTGAGGACCCTTATATGTAACTATAGTGAAAGAATAATTGCTAGCTTCTTTATTAGAGGCCCTCAATGTCCAATCGCATGGACTTGGTTTTCTAGAACATTTGAATGTTACAGTGAGTGGTTTTGATTCCGTCGTTTTGAATGTTTGATTTCTTTCAATGTGATATTGACGGACATATTGTGACAAACCCAATTTATTATTGAACCTTTGACCAACAAGAAACTCCCCACCATCATAACAAGGAACATCAACCTTACCACACCATCTATTAACATACTCCAAATCAATAGATGGTACCCGGCTAAACTCAATTGTAGGAGCAGAAGGGGTAACAAGATCCTCACACTCATCATCCGATTCATTCATCAATAACTCATCCTCATCCTCATCAATCTCATCATCATTGGAATTCAAATCATATTGCTCTTGATCAACACTATTACTAGAAAATGGAGCACTAAACAAAGGATTCTCACCCCTCATAGCTTGATTTAACATGTTCGTAAATAAGTTACGAGGTTGTTGGATGGGTATCAAACTAATGTATAGGTCCATTGAAGAGGCATTCATTTGATAAACACTAGCCCACAAAGCTTTCAATGATTTATCATTATTCAAAGATAACACCTTGTAGCCTCTAGCATTAGGATACTTCATCTTAATATCTAACCCAAATTCACTTCTATTAACCTCTAACTCCTCACAAATTAAGGAAGTAAGTTCATCAAAGTTATGGTTACTATTGACAAAAACAAAGAAAGGTTCACCATCTTTGTAAGACACATTTTCCCCTTCAACAACTATTTCACCATTAGAGTAACAACATAAGGGATAATTAGTTTTCTCCATATTCAAACTTTACCTATTATCAAACTAAAAGAACCTAACTAAACAACTAGCAACACCAAAATCAAACAAATGAACAAAATATATACTAATTGCAAAAACCTAGAAATTTACTAATTAAACCAACATTCATATAAAACTAACAAGATTTAAAGGTTCAATGCAAGTATACAATACCTTGAAAGAAGTTAGGAAGAGATATGAAGTGGATTAGGGTTGAATTGAGGGAATGAATTGGGGATGAAGGATTTTCGGGTTTTTTAGGGTTGGGGTTTTAATTTGGGGATTTTTGGATTTAGAATAAATGAATGGGGGAAGAGGGGTTTCGCGTGTTTTATTACCTCAGCCAAGAACTCAGTCGCTGAATGGTTCAGCGACTGAGAACTTGAGCAAAATGGCCAGGTGTCTGCTATTGGACGTAAAAAAAAAATCATCACAGAACTTAGTCGCTGAACCATTCAGCGACTGAGAACTTGAGCATTATGGGAGTGTTTCTGCCAATGGTCTGATATTTGACGTAAAAAAAAAAATTCACCAAAGAACTCAGTCGCTGAACCATTCAGCGACTGAGTGAACAGACAACAAAAAAAAAAGTTTTGATGACGTGGACCCATTTTTTGTAAATAAGTATGAAAGAACCCTACTTTTGTAAATAAGTATGGTTCAAAGCCTACTTAAGAAAAAAATTCCGGAAAAATCATAGAACATTCAAACGTACCTTTTCAACTAGCTTCCTTTTAACATAACACTTTAATTAATCGTACTTTTCTATATTAATTAATCTGGTCACAACACGGACACTTATGCGAATTCTTATTTCTTACATACAATATAACCAAATTATAAACGGACTATAATCATAATTATAATCATAATAACCTAATTATAATCAAACAAGGGTAAAATTAAAATTCCCACAAGTAGTACCACCCTTATATTGCAAAGAAGAAGTAAACCCTAATCTACTTTCCTTCAAATCAAATTCCAACAAATTATTCTCAATTTGATATCCACCAATCACAATACCTTCCTTAGCATTCACTCCACCATCTACAAACCCTAAACAAATCAGATTACCACTAATATCAACCATAGAATTCGTCCCAAAAATCGTCCAAACCACTTTATCATCCTCCAAAACAAGCTTAATATCCGGTACTACAACCCCAATTCTCGTAAAAAACAACGTATTTCTATCGTAACAAACCGTAAATGGTGCAACCGGGTCGACCCGTTTCACTTGGGTTAGTGAGTATTTACGTAATTCTGAATCAAATACTGTTGTTATGGCATTATAGATTGAGGTTTGGAAAATTGAGTATGGGTTTGTTGTGCTAATTTTAGTACCACCAGTTCCGGTTTTAGGGTTTAGGGTTAGGAAGGAAGTGTTAATGGGGATAGTTGTTTTATTTACGACGATTTTCGATACGGTTATGAAGTATTCTGAAGGGTGTTTAGGGTTTGTTAATAATTTTGTGTATGAAAATAGAGTTGTTATGTCTTCTGGACCCGGGTATAGACGGTAGGGTTTCCCGGGTCCGAAGAAAAGGACTCCGGTTGACCAGTTTGAGTTTAAACAAAGAGCGAATTTGTTTGAAAACCCGAAAATTGAGGAGAATTGTGAAGGGAGAGATAATTTTGATGATTGGCCGAATGCGGCTATACCGGTTACTTTTTTAGCTAGGCCTCCTACTCGGCTGTGGGCACAACCGAGTAGGAAGTTTGGTGTGGATACGAGTCGGCCTACGTTTGCACCGTCTGTTGAGTTGATTCGGACTGTGTCGGAGATTAATTGACCGGTTGTTGTCGAGTTTGGGTTAAATGGGGTTCCGAAAAAGAGAGTGCAGTCGGTTTTAGAACAATCGGGTTTGTTTGGTTTATTACATGTGGTTTGGCAATTAGAGTTAGTTAGAGCGCATTGGGGGGAGTTGCACTTGAATTGCTGGCGGGTGGAGATATAAGTGCGGTCGCACTGGGACCAGGGGATATCGGATTTAAGGTCAATTGTTAGACGAGTGGAAATAGGAGGTGTTCTTTGGTTAAGATTTATTATGTATTGGAGGGTTTTTGTGTCTTTTGAGGTCGGGATTACGAGAGCCTTTGGCCGCGGTTGTGTGGCGGCCGAGGCGGTGACGGTAATGGTGATGATGATGAGGAGGAGGTGGTGAATTGAGGTAGCCATGTATAATTTGAGATGAAAAGAGTATGGTTACAACATGGATTTGTAGGATTATTTATAGAGTATATGATTGCTGTAGTCAAAGAATTGATGAATTGTCAAAGGTGGCAACTAGAGAACGTTGTTAATAATTGACTGTAATCCAATCTAATGAAATTAATTGGAGTGTCGGGTGGTACGTGCATTAACAATGTGATGGTGATGCGTCATTTGGTACCTAGCACAGTAGTACGACGTTTTTTTCAGTGTATTTTGATAAAAAGTGATCACTTTTTAATTAATAGTGACCACTTTTAGGGTAGTCATTTCTTGGTCATTAATTATTAAAATTGGTCAATTTTTATTGGTCGTATATATGATCATTGCACAAGATAATTAGCGCTAAATCTAATCAATGTAAATTAGTAGTCGGTTTGCAATATCTTTTTAGTGTCAATTTTTTGCTTTGTTTACTTGCTAGCCCACATGACTCATGGTATGTTATTTACGAGTAATACCAATCTCATTCGTCAATCCATTTGATGAAGAGATACAAGGAATTTATAACGTATACATAAAATCATATTATGTTCTCCTAATCTGAGATTGTGACTTTTTATAGTTTTGGCGACTATGGATTGAATTTCACAAGCTAGGTAGTTTTATCATAGTTGAGATTAGAGCAAATAATTCACATGGTACCCCCGAGGTTTGCCATTTTGCATGAAATACCCAAAATTTTGATTTAGAAAACTTTAAGAGGTCATAACTCGTGTTTACGAGATCATAAAGTGACGATTTTTATTTCAAATCGATCATCTTTCCGAGAACTACGATTTGAAAAAAAAAATTATTGTATTTGGATCCCGTAGCTAGAAGTTATTGCATGTCGAAGTTTTTTTTACCGAACAAACTTTGAGCGAGCATATCTCTTGGTTACGAATTCCGAACTCGATAATTTTTTTTTTCAAATCGTAGTACTTGGAAAGACGATTGATTTGAAAAAAAAAATTGTCACTTTCTGATCTCGTAAACACGAGTTATGACCTCTTAAAGTTTTCTAGATCAAAATTTTGGGTATTTCGTGCAAAATGGCAAACCTCGAGGGTAACATGTGAATTTTCCGGATTAAACTTATTTACTTCGTTCACTATCTTTCTCTTTGACAAATGTATCCAACATATAATCTTAATTTATGCTAACTAAACTATGGAAGCGTTTGGCAAAGAGCATTTTATAGCAAATAAAGTACCTGAAATGAAGTGTTACCTAGGTTAACATTTGAGATTTCAGATACATGATTTTAATTTCTCTACTTTATTTACTCTTCAGTATAAATAATTATGTTTTTTTTAACACATATCAACTAGTTTTTCACACCGTTTTAATAAAATCGAATATCAACTCTTAATTTTTAGGTACTTTCTTATATTACAGCTGTCTTTTAGGTTTCAAAAAAATTTTTAGTTAATTTTACCAAATAGAGTTTATTTAGGAAGTGTAGTAATTACTTATGCTAGCGGAGAGTAACGATAAGTATTAGAAAGGATATGATGACATTATGTCATAAAATTGCAGCTACATGGCAACATACGTTCTATGCATTTTATTTTTTATTAGACTATAAATCTATGTCAACATATTTACGTCATATATATTATATACCAGTATTCCAGTAATTTGATCACACATCATACGTTAAAACTTTATAAATCATTTTCATAATTTACTTTCAAAACTTAAAATTATTAAAGGATCATCAAACTTGAGATTATTTTACGAAAATGGAGAACTTTAACAAGCTGCCGGACGATTGCATCAACTCCATTCTTTCAAGTACGTCTCCACGAGATATCTGCCGGTTGGCGGCTACATGTTCCGAGCTACGACTGGTGGCGGCTTCTGATTTCTTATGGGCGAGTTTCCTGCCTCATGACTACATTGACATTATTTCAAGAGCTTGCCCCTTGTTAATGAAATGTGATTCGAAGAAAGAATTGTTCTTTATGTTATGCAACTCAATTTTCGTAGATGAGGGAAAAAAGGTCAGCCTCATTTTAAATTTTTGTTTCAATTTCGCAAACAACCTTGTAATAAAATTTTTTAAACAAATCTCGAAAAACTTTTTAGTAAAGCTAATATGTTTTAACGAACTCAGAAACTTTATAGTAAACTCATAATCTTTATAACTAATCTCGAAAATTTTATTATAAACCTCAAAAAATACACATTAAGTTGTTATATCAGATGTATGGTTTTGTTACAGTAGACATAGCCAAGATAAAAGATACGAGTATGAAGTTTTATTTTGTAAGATAATCTACTACGGAGTTTCTTTTCTTTTATCAATATAACATAGACAGTCGTATCAAATTAATACGTGGCCTTTCGTACGTTATTAATGTGCAATAATTTTCAGTTTTCACGTTATGTATAGATTTTGTAAATGCCAAAAAGAACAAGTTAATCATAAAAGTTGTTTGCATTATTGCAGATATTTAATTTAGACAGAATATCTGGACGCAAATCATATATCTTATCAGCTAGAGAATTGACCATAATATGGGCAAGTAATCCACTCTACTGGTGCTGGAAAAATGTCATTAAGTCAAGGTATGACAACATTATTTAAATTCATCAAATTCAACCATCAATTGCGTCTTAGAATTGCTAATTTGCTATACTTTTTTTTGTCAGCATTGCTTGTACTACTCCGACTCTTTTGATCACTACGTAGCCGCGTCCAACACTCGACACTCCATATAAAAATTCTACACCTCATTTAAAGCCAAATATACATTTTTTTCAATAGAAATAGCCAGAGTCCAACAGTTGGACAGTGAAGAACATAGATTATTGCATTACTCTATTTCCTAATGCTAATAATTCTTTCATGATTATCTGGTTGGTGTCTTATAAAACCATTGTACGTTATAATCGACTAAATAACGGACAACATTTTTACTATGTCATTCGGGTTCTGAATTTCAGGTTTGACGAATCAGTTGAACTAAGAACAACATGGTGGCTAGAAATCGAGGGTAGTATAAACATCAAATTGCTATCCTCAAACACGACTTATGGAGCGTATCTAATCTTTAAAGTTTCAGAACATGCATTCGGGTTAGATACAATGCCCATGGAAACATCAATCTCCTTAGGCAGTGATTTAGTATGCAATAACACGGTGTACCTTCGCCAAGATTACAAGAAACAACAAATGCAATGGTTGTTATACTACAATCGCACAAAAACGCTTACATCCAGGGTTAACCAAGGGTTGGAGGGGAGTGTTCCGATGCTCCCTGATTCGCGTCAAGATGGGTGGATGGAGATTGAGTTAGGGAACTTTTTTAGTGGCAATTGCATTGATAATAAGGAAGTTAAGATGAGTTTGAAGGAAAATAAAGGGCATCACTTGAAGGGAGGACTCATTATAGAGGGAATTGAAATTAGGCCTCTAAACCATGTTTGATTACAAATTCAATTTTGATGTCTTGAAAAGAAAACAATCACGTAAAATTTGTTTTAACTCTTGTTCTATCATTGTATGTCGGGTGGTCTCTCGATACTATCTGAAAAGCCGACTACTAAAAACGTTATTGTAGTAGACGGTCGTATAATACCTACTAGAACATCTTAAAAGACGATATTCTATGTTACCCCCTTAGTGTCGAATAAGGCAAAAAAAAACTACAATACTTAGGAGAGACTAGGTTAACATATTGCATCAAATCGCAAATTAAAAACAATTCAAATACGCATTTCCTTATAGCTTAACCTCACTAACTCAACTCTACTTTTTACTTATATTATTTGGAATATTTTCAGTTTCGTCATTTTCCGACCTTTGAGACAAAATTACAGGTAACATAAAATAAATCAAATTGAGAAGATTTGCTTCATTAACATTATTTTATTTAGTCTTATATAAGGCGATTTTCACAAAACAGTACTCATATATCACAAAACCAAATATAAGTATACAACCGTATTATATGAATAAAAAAGTAGTTGAACTCGTTTTACAATAAACTTTTATAAAACCGTCTTACAATCAAGCGGACGTAAAATTAAAATTATCACACCTAGTTCTACTAAACAACAATGAAGAACTAAAGCCAACCCTAGAATTAACCAAATCAAATTGCAACAAATTATTCTCCAATTGATACGATCCAATCACAATTGCAGCTTTCGAATTCAAACCACCATCAACAAATGCTAAACAATACGCATTTATACTATTCACCATCACCATTGAATTCGTCCCAGAAATCGTCCAAACAATTTGATCACTTTGCATTACCAGATTAATATCCGGTACCACAACACCAATCCGGGTAACCGGCAACGACCCGACTTCATAACACACTGTAAACGGCGCAATCGGGTTGACCCGTTTCGCGAAACTCCCGGGTCGCTCAACTTGGGCCGCGAAATCTTGGGATAATGATTTGTAAATTGATGATTGTAGGATTGTGTATGGATTAATTGTGCTAATTTTAGTTCCTCCGATGCCTAATTTATTGATTGAGAGTATCGAATTGTCGAATTTGACGAGATTTTGATTGATTTTGATTAATTTTACGCCGATGTAGTAATCGTATCGAAATTGGGGATTAGGGTTTGTGAGAAGAGGAGTGTAGGAGAGAAGAGTGGAAGCGTCGATTCCTGGGAAAAGATTGTAAGGTTTATCGCCGAAAATTATGAAACCGTCGGTAAAACTTGATGAACTGACGCATAATGCGAATTTATTGACGAATTTAAACGTCGAAGAAAATTGTGACGGAAGTGATAGTTTAGTTCGACCTAAACCCGCTATTCCTTTGACTCCTTTAGCTAGACCTTTTAATATTGGGGTGGGTCCGTGTCCGTGTCCACATCCGTAAGTAAATCTATCTATAGATACAACATGGACTGGGTTGGACCCATCGGTTGAGTTAATGCGGACTATGTCTGCGTTTAACTCACCGTTAATAATTATGTTTTGGACCGGGTTTTTAAGAGGAATATTGCAAGGAAGTTTTTTACATGCGTTGTTATTATTGTTGTAACAAGTGATGTGGCAATTTGAGTTGGCTAAGGCGCAACGAGCTGAGTCGCAATGGATACGTCGGTTAGTGGTGGACCGGGTGGTTTGGTCGCAATCGAGCCATAAGAGTTGGCCTTGGAGGTCGACGGTTAGTGGGGTGATTATAGGTGGGGTTCGATGGTTGAGTTTGATTATTCTTTGGAGAGTGGTGTCGTCGCGAGAGAGGGGGATTACGAGGGCTTTTGGTTTCGGTGTGATGATTGCCGCGGTGGCGGTGAAGAGGTGGATGAGGAGGGTGGAAATGAGGAGGAGGTTGTGGAAGGAAGTAGCCATTGTGTTTAGTGAAGTGGAGTTCATGGTGTTTTACATTTGTGTGTATATATAGTCATGCAAAGGTTGGAATCAAATAAAATGTTAAATGGTACAAATAGTACTAGAGGCTAAAGTCAACCGTCAAATGTGGCAAGTGGCAACCCTCATCCATAATAATTCATAAATTGTGCAAGTACAAAAGTCTCAAATGGATAACATTAGCATGAGATTACATTTTGTCCCATGCTAGAGACAAGGTAAATTTGATCCATTTAAAGCTAAATATAACCAAAACAACTTTTTAAGCTATAACAGTTTGTACGGACTTATAGTCACTGTTGTCGTTAAAATGACGATATTTAGGATAACATTTTTATTGCGATTGTGATATGAAATATAACATATTTTTTATCCGTCGATTTTTCATGTTGCATAGTTTGTATGCAATGAAATTAGTAAGCTTGGAGTTTTTTTTATATATATAGGTTCAAAATCCGCTTTACAAATTGATCTTGTCACTAAATCGATAATAATATTTTTTCAATGTTATAGTGAGCGAAATGAATTGAATCAGAATTCACCTTATCTACCATATGTTAAACAAGTGAAGTTTCAAGACTCAAAATCATTTTACAAACTAGAGAACGTATCGATTTACACTCATTGAAAATAAAACAAATTCATTTAGAAAAGAAACTAATAAGAAAGATTTTGTTCATTACAAGGTTTTTTTTTCCGCGTACTCTTTAGAGGTAAAAGGCAAGTCAGAAAGTTTGCAAAATATCGATTTACATTGGACAATCCAATCTTATATTTAAGACTTAAGAGATGCCCTTGGTCAACAAAAAAGATGCGATGACCAACCATCATTTTCTGAACAAAACTTTAGATTGACGGTTTCTCAATAAGTTATTATAAAAATACCACTTGTCGTACACTCGTACCCCTTTTATGCGATACTTTTGACTCAAAATTACTCTTTTATTTGGTAAATATTTTCATAACAATTATCTATTTTTATCATATATCGACTAATATCTTTACCATTTTTATTAGTACCTCATTTCATAGTATACGTGGTTATATACCTATTTAATTAATTTTTCCACCAATTTATAGTTGATCTTTCAATAAATTATTGAGAGATCGTCTACGTGTTTTACGAATCTAGCATCCCGCATAATTCGTTGGTTTAAGATATCAACAAAAGAAGTGAAGGGTTGAATACGTGAAGTGTTTGAGTACACCACATGCATTAATTCTGATATCACAAAATCTCATTAAAGACGAAAAATATTCGTTTTCATTGAAAATAGGTCGGATTCCTTTTTATAAGGAGACAAGTGGAAGAATAAACGGAGATTCATTTATTCTTTCATCTACATTTTCACTTGTCTCCTTATAAGACGGGATCCAAGTCGTTTTCATTAAAGACGGTTATATATCGTCTTCAATGAGACCAGTTGTAATATGTAAGGTAGTTGGACTTGGATAGACAAGATCACATGGATTAGGTTTGGTGCAATAAATGAATAATAAATCCAGGTCTCGTGTAATCTGATACACGGCGCCAATCCGCCACTACCGTACAACATTTTACGTTACGTTAAAATCTAAAGATAAGTCGGTCACCTTACATTATGGATCATCTTTCATTATCCTATTATTAAACTCTATGATTGGATAAAGACATTTAATATTAATTTTTATATAGGATCGTCCTATAGCATAAAACTGACCCAAAAAAAGAAAAAATTGAAAATTTACATTTAATTATATTTATATTTCGGTTTTTTTTTTATTAACCGACAATTTATGATAAAGACCAATATAATATAATTAAATATGTAAGTTATCAAAATAAATAATTTTTTATTGTACTAACCTTTAGTTAAAATTGGTCAACAATTTGTGTTTGACTAAATGTCGAAAGTCATTGTCTTATAGATTTGCTTTCATGATTAGGGAGATGAGACTCAAATAATCGGGTCACTCTGTGGGCTTAAAAGTTTACTAGAAACTATAGAAGTGGGCCCATTTTTGCCAAAGATCTCTCACGTAACGTTAGTATTGACTTTAAGCCCACTATATAACGACTGGCCGACGTGAATACTAAGAGTGACTGACTGAGTTCGTGTGTTTATTTTAGGTATTTCGAAGCGGACTTTATTGTATTATAATAGAAGTGAGGGAATTCGAATATAGGATCTATTATCTGTAATACCTTCGTTTTATTTACTAGATTACGACATATTTGGCTGAGTGAGTTCATGTGTTGAGACTTAAGAGCTTTGTTTTTCTAAATGTAAAAGATTGGGGGTTCGATTTTTACCAGTAATATAGTGCGATCATTTGAGGAAAAAAAAAGAGACAAGTAGTTGATATTAAAATGAAACTTGTTTTTAGATGATACGGAGTATTAGGGGAACATATTAGTGTAATTAGTAAATACTCCCACCATCCGGCCATCCCTGGTTAATTGTTGTTCTTTCAATTTAGCACAAAAACCAAAGAAAAAGTAAGAGACCATTTGTGGTTCCATTTAATGGATGACAAGTGGACGATAATCCAATTGGGGGTTATTAGGTTAAATTACTCATAAAATCTTCCTGATATAGAAACGACAACAATTGACTGAGACATCCAAAAAAGGAATATGACAACAATTGACCGCAACGGATGGAGTAAATTATAGGGATTTATGAATAACAAAGGTTACGAAACAGTCACGAAATGACAACTCATTGATCAGTAAACGATTCTTTGTTTGGGCAAAATCACTTGATGGGCTAATTTGGCAGATAATCTTCCAAGAAAGGCAGATAACCATGTATTGTACTCTCTCCATCGTCTCGGTCATCTATTTACCATTTTCTTTTTTGAGGGTCTCGTTCATTTGTTTAACTTTCTATATTAAACATGTTTTTAATGAGTTATTTGATCACTCAATAAAACTATTGTTCACGTGTCATCCAATAGCATTAACCACAGTCCACAAATGGTTATCTCCCTTCTTCTTAATCTTTGTACCAAAAACAAAGATAAACAAATAATCGAGACGGAGAAAATAAAATATATGGTTACCTGACTCTCTTTCTCCAAAAATAAAAATTAATAGAATTGACACACTAATTCGTCAATTGTGTTACTTCTTATCCAAAAACTAATAATCTTAAGGACCACGTACAATTTGGTCAAATACCATTTGCTTCATTAACGATTTTCAATTTCCACGCTACATTTCCATTCCACCCGTTTTCACAATTTTGTCAAATACCAACAATTCTGCCAAATAATTCTGCCAAATAAGTGGGCTCATTATGCTCCAACACCACTTCATACACGTCATAGAGTTATGATCTTCTCCATTTTCTAAAAAGAAATTGAGAAATAAGTTTCTTTTAATGGTTCGAGTCTAATTCGTGATAAATCGGGTGACAGTAAGTACACTTAAATAGAAAAAATTAAATAAATGAAAGAGATATACAGGCTCAACAATTCTGCCAAACAAAACTACAGATTAATACATTACACCTCCTCAACTTGCATTCGCTAGATACAAATTCTTATTGACACACTTCTAAGATGAAACATATCTAAAACAACTCATATACATACCCGATTAATAGAGACCATTAACCAGTGTTACAGGTACGTTTCTTAATCTGTTTCACACTTATAACCGTCTTAAGAGAAATCTACTATTCGCTAATACATTACACCCCTTTAAATTGAGAGCAACTAGTACCAAAACTTAGCAAAGAAGAAGTAACCCCTAACTTAGATGACTCCAAATCAAACTCTATAAGATTATCTTCCATTTGTTTCCCACCTATCACAATTGATGTTTTCACGGCATTTCCTCCATCCAAAAATGCTAGACATCTTACATCATTAGACACCTTTATCATTGAATTGTACCCATAAATACTCCATTTACTATTCCCATCTAACACCAAATCAATAACTGGCACCTTTGGCCCGGTTTTCGAACCGGCTATGTTCTTCGAGCTAAAACACGCCCCGAACGAGCTCACCGGTGCCACCTTTATAATATTCATCGCGGCCGCCTTGGTGGCAAATGCTTGAACAAGTGTGTTGTAAATCGCGGTGTGGAGAATAGTGTACCCGTTAATGGTACTGAGTTTAGTACCACCATTACCATTTTTATTAATAGTGAGTAAACTTGAGTCGATTTTAATAGGCGTCCCGTCTACTAATATCGACTTAACATTAATGAAATAATCAACCGACGATTTTTCCCTATAAAATGTAACACCAACGTCAACCGGGTTCACAACAAGGGGAGTCATAGCAAATGACTTAGACAAATCATTTTTATTCGGGGGTAGACTGTACGGTCCACCCCCGAAATAAATTGCACCATTAACACCCGTACTAGACGCCGATGGCAAACAAAGCGCAAATTTACGAGGAACATTAAACGTCTTCGCTATTAAACTCGGCAATGCCGTGTTTTTCCTAGCTAAGCTTAACACACCCTTAGTAAACTGTGACAATCCCTTAAGTTCACTAATATAACCACAACCAAAACCGAAATTAGTCAATTGTGTTTTCACTAATGTTGGTGTGTTAGACTTGTAAATAGTTATAACATCCGTGATTAACGGTGCGATAAAATGACCCGTAACGTCATGGGTGTAAAAATACGGACCGTAAGGCTCGACACCACACGTTTGGCCTTTTGCCTTTAAACAAGTTTGAAAGTCGCAGTCGTAACAAAAATGACTATCGTAGGATTCACACGTCGCGTTTTGGCAACGAATGGGGTGGTAAGTCGAGCTGTTAGGGACGGGTTCGTAAATAGTTTCGTTGTTTCCGACAGAATTGCAAGTGAACCAAGACCAAGGGTTGGATAAATCGATGGAAAGAGTGACTCGAAACGAGGGAGTTCCGAGTAGGAATGAAGTGTAGTATTGTGTTCTTGGAGTGTCTTTGAGTATCGGAAGCGTAAACGGGGAGTTTGCGGTGGTTTGTGGTGGGTTAAAGGTCAGGAAAATGGTGGTGAGTGTTAGTAGTGTGAGATAAAGATGAGCCATTTTTGGTAGGTTGAGGTTGTGGTGTATTTGGTTTGGATATGATGAGTATATTTATAAAGGGTTTAATGGAGGGATAGTTGGATACATTACTACTGTCTGTCTGTCTTTACTCTTTAGTAGAATAGTAGTGGTGTCATGAGTTGTTTTAGGACTGGTCAAAATAGTCAGCTTCATTTGCCAGGTTGATGCGTCAAAGAGCTACTTTAAAAGTTCGGACATGATAAATGGGTCATTCGGGTCAGTTTTGGATAGTTGGAAAATAAGTTGTTTTGGATCGGATCTCTCTCAGGTTGAAACGGGTCTTTCGGGTCACACTTTTCTAATCACTTTCGGCATCGAGTTGGATCAGTTTTGTCAGGTCTAAGTTCAAGGCATGTACTGCGTACTGCCGAGTGCCGATACAAACAGTAGTTGGACCTGTTGATTTGATATAAAACAAGTTTAATATTACATGTGTTAATATGCATACTCATTTGATCTCCACATATTCTAATTAAAGACGGACATTTTTCGTCACTTTAAAAAGACCTCTCACAAGCTGCAAGCGGTAGAACAAGTGGGAAAGCGGTTGTGAAAGTTCTTTTTGAAAAGGGACAAATACAAACCAGACAAACTGTTTGATCTCATGCATGTGTCTGTGTCAAAGCTTAATAAGTAAAGTTTGAAATTAGCAACTTTAGTATTTTAGTTGGGATTAAAAGTTACTTATTGAAATAGTGTGTTATGTAAAGTTAAACTATCTAAAACACCTAGACCATGGCTTAGGAATATGTATGTCAAATTGTATTAAGGTGGGTACTTTGTACATTACTACTCTCTTTGTTTTAGTTATTTAGTTACATTAGATTAAAATACACCTAATAAAGAACAAAAAGATAACGAAATTATTGGAACTGAGGGAGTATTTACTAGTAGTGTCATGACTCATGACTCTAGGACTAGTCGAGACTCGAGAGGCTTACCTTCTCCTTGTGAAAATGGCAATTTTTATGAACGCCAACTTAACATCATGCTTTCAAGCCACTTCCCAGAAACAACATAAGAACACGAGAATTGATGCACTCATTTAGTTCATCAGATGTACAAGAAACCCGAGTGCCGACTGCCGAATAAGATGTCATGCTGAAGGATTTTTGAAGATGGTGAAGGAAAGGTGTCAAAACTGAAAGCCTACTGACTAGAAACCACAATCTCGGAGAACTCTACAGAATGCGAAAGAGAGATGTATAAGCTTAAATACTTCCACGCTTGCAGGTTGCAACCTTTAAAGTTCTGAAATTAAGTAACCCCTCTCTAGCAACGGAGTTCTGGATTACAAGATGACAACAAAAACCTGAGGAGTTAGACACGCGGTCAATGTCATGAAATCAAGGATTGTAATACTTGTAATATTACGTAGTGTGGCAGTGTTGGACAAGTGACATCCACCCAAGGTATAGTATCGGAGTACCATGAAGTCCGACTCTAGAAAGCAATCCGAATTCTTAGTGTAAGCAGAGACCCTATTGTTCTGCTTCTGAGTACTACCACCGCCTATCGATATTGAAGGTTTCTATACTATGTTCCCGTTCAGGTTCAACCTCTTGCAGGTATTTGTTCCTCAGCTTGGAAAAGCTGATAAAATGTCGACAAAATTAATTAATTATATATACAGGGTATCTTCCCTCCTATACAGGAGTCACCAGACCCATCTCAACAAACTACATAGCAAAACATCATAGCCATAGTCCCGAAATGATTGGGGGTCAGCTGACATGAACTCATTTCAACATACAAATAAACTAATTTGAGTGAATTCAATCACTCCTTTCGAGCCCAAATCTTCTGTCAATTAGACACGGCCAATTAAGGGTTCTCAACTTGGTTTAACAAAAGCGTGTCTTGGTCGCAGACTTGCGGTTAATCTCAAGGATTAGTGAGTGACGCACTACCTAAAACGCCTTACGCATAAGGCGCACAGTCAAATCTGTATCTAATTCTTTTAAATTACCCTCCAGCAATAAGATGAAATATACTAATTATAGCAGCCCATTGCCCTTAAAGTATCTAAAATGGCAAAACAAATTACATATATATCAATACCAAAAAAAATTCAGGAAATCTTTTTAACAGCTCAAAACAATCTTTTCTTATTCTCATCATATATATCAATATCAAAACCCGTACCTTCCGATACAACTTTCTTGCCTCTCCAAAAAAAATTCTTCATTGTCTATAAACCTACTAGAGAAGTACTACATACATAATCGACTAACTAGTATGCAAATGGAAACTTAGTAGGCAACATAAATAACAAGGCTAGGAGTCTAGGAGACATACATGATCACTGGCTATTGAAACCACGGCAAAGACGGTCGAGGAATGCGCTTCAAAATCGATATCATCCGACCAAAATTGAACACCTCCTTACTCCATGACTCCTCGAATCCTCAATTTTTAAAATTCAAACCGCTTTCGCCCTCGTTTTCCTCGTAACCACAGCCTAAATTTCAACCTCTCCCTCCTCCTAAACACCATAAACTCCCCCATTCCCCCTTTTCCTTTTCCTCTTCCTCTTCCCCTCCTTTTTTGACACCAATTTCAAATTTTCAATTTCAACACCACCTCCATCTTTGCCTCCACCTTCCCCCTCACCTTATCACAACTCACGTTGTGTAGCGGTGTTAAAGTGTTGAAAATGACCCACCCAAAGTGAAGTATCAGGGTAACATGAAGTCATACTCTTTAAGGCTATAAAAAGGATAGAAAACAAAGAGCAATACCACAGAATAAGGCAAGAATGAATTTGGGCCAGAACCGAACACACATAAAACGTCTTTGGAAGTCATCTCTTTCAACCACAGGGTTCTAGACTTTAAAAAAAAAAGTACTGTCTGGATTACCTTATAAAGTAACACCACGACATGCCAAACAGATCTTGGGAGATTTCACAAGATTATTTACACTGCTTATACAAATTGAATTGAAATTTTTTATACTATGTTCTTCAAGAGTTTGCTATGATAAAACATCGAAAACTATACAAAGAATATGATCCGTACATCTCATCATACATATAGATTGATAAGAGTGAGCTCAATTACTTCTTTTCAGCTTAAATCTTGCAATTAAGGGTTCTAAACTTGGTATACAAAAATATGTCTAGGGCACAGTTAAGATCATGGATCAATGAGGCACTAGCTCAAACACCTTATGCATAAAGGTACAACAAAATAAGCAATGTGCGCTCCTTTATAAATTCATAATCTTTTTTACGAGTATCTAATTCTTCTAAATTTCCCTTCTTTTTGACCAGCGATAACATGAAATAGACTAATTACAGCAGCCCATTCACCCCAAATTCTCTAAAATGGCAAAACAAACTACATTAACAGTCAATCCTATAGCTGAAAGTTAGGAAATCTTTTAAAGAAAAGCTCTAAACTTTCTTTTATACATACTCGTATATATTACCAAATCCCTTTCCTATGGATACAACTTTCTCGCCTCTCCAAAGAAACCTCTTTAGTTTCCATAAACCTACTAGAGAAGTACTCCTATATGCATAATCAACTAATTACTGTGCAAAAGAAACTTAAGCCAGGATGCGCTCTGCCTAAACGGACCTCTACTTCACTGCCTATATATACAATAAAGTTTTATAGGGAGTATACTGTGTTCGTGTTGAGCCTCTTGCAGGTGTTTGCACCTCGGCTTCTCAACTGATAAAATGTCTATGATATTATATACAAGATATCTTCCTCTCCTATACCCATCTCAACATACAAATACAATAATTTCAGTGACCCCGATCACTTCTTTCAGGCTTAAATCTTCTGCCAATTAGGCACGGACAATTCAGGGTTCCCAAATTGGTTAAAAAAAGTGACTTGTTGGCAGGGTCGCAGTTAATCGCAGCTAAAAAGTCCACAAGCAATGAGCGCTTCATGCAAATCTGAATCTACTTCTTTTAAATTGCGCTTTCTTTTGACCAACGACAACATGAAATAGACTAATTACAGCAGCCCATTCCCCTCAAACTCTCTAAAACAGCAAATTAAACAACATTAACAATCAATCCAAGAACTGAACTTTCGGAATATTTAAAAAGGAACTTCAAAACTTTCATTTCTTATTGTCATCATATATACTAACAATACCAAATCCCGTTATTTCCGATACAACTTTCTTGCCTCTCCAAAAAAAACATCTTTATAAACCTACAAGAGAAGTAAGCCAATATAATCATAATACAACCACATTGTAATTTGTAAGTAAAGTAGGCAAAACAAGGCGATACGTACATGATCACTAACTCCTCAATCCACAGCAAAGACTGACAACCAATGCGCTTCAAAAACACCGTCTTCTAACCAAAATTGAACACCCTCTTTTCACAATTAGAAATTCTCGAATCAATCAATTACGTATAAAAACGACAACAATACTCGAATCATCATAAATTAGCAAAGATCATTATCATTATTCACTCCCCTTCATCATCCTCAAAAAAATGACTACAATTAACCCGTTTACCTAAACCAATCCTCTTACCACCTCTACAAACCCCATTCCTAAGCTTCAAATCATCCAAATTCCCGGCTTTTGCCTTCGCCTTCCTCATAAACCCTAACTTAAACTTCAACCTCTGCCTCCTCCTCCCATACACCATCAATTCCCCCATTCCTCTTTTCCTCTTCCTCTTCCCTTCCTCTTTCGACACCGATTTCGACACCTCCTCCACCTTCTCCATTGAGACCCCACTCTCCTCCCAATACACCTCCTTCCCCCTCACATTATCACTCCTCACAAGACTCATATCCGGAAACTCCGGTAACCAAACCGGCACCTCCGGTCCACGTCGTCCATTAACTCCGGAAACCAGTTCATCCGCCGTCACCGCCTTCGGCGTCGGCGGAGGAATGCGGCGGATGAAGGGGCGGTTATTGGAGGTGGTGGAAATAAAGCGGGAGAGTTGGGGAATTGAGAAATCGAGGGGGAAATTAAGTTCGTCAATGGCGGAAACGACGTCGTGTAAAGTAGGGATGCCGCCGGAGAGTGCGGCGGAAGAGGCGGCGGAGGTGGTGAGGTGGTGGAGGAAGAGGGAGGTGATACGGGTTAGGGTTTGTAAAGCGGAGGAAGTGGAATAATTGAACCCGGTTTGTTTGAGGATTCGGGTTACGGATAGTTTGGTGAGGGTGTTGGTGTATTCGGAGGAAGAGGAAGGGGTTGGAATTGGGGTTTTGGGGTTTGACATTTGGGTTTAGGGATTTGTTGATGGGGTAATTGGGGAGTTTTTAAACTATTAAATATGGTTAATTTTGGTAAGTTTTTTAATTTTTGTGTGTTTGTGATTTGGTAATTTTTTATTTTTTTTGTGGGTTTTAGGTTTGATGATGGGGATTATCTGATTTTGAGGGGTGAAATATGGTAATATTCTTAGTTTTAGGTTGTAGAGGTTTTTTGGGTATAGATTGTAGACTTTTAGGTTTAAATTTTGGGATTTGTAATTTTCTAAGTAATATTTTTAACTTTTTTCAGGTTTGCCCTTTCATTTCATTTACACTGGCGACACCGGCTACTCTTAATGCATGTTTGGATAGCAAATATGGAGGGAATGGGAGGGAGGGAAAGTGAGTTAGAGTTTTCCCTCTAAGTATTTCTTATGTTGGAGGGAGAACATTTTGTGTTGGAGGAGGGAAATTGAGAAATCGATTATCCCCTGCTCCAAATATTATTATCCATAGTAAAATATTATTTGGCTAGCCCAAAAACTAATAATTACCCTTATTTTTGCACTCAAACTCTCATACCTTACATTTCACCCTTATTTTAACACCCAACCACCCTCATCCTCAATCACTATTCACCATTCTATTATTGAATTACATTGTCTTACGTTCAACAGTTAACTCTTCCTATTACCTATCTTTAATTATTTTTATATTATGCTTATCTTGTAGAGTATTACTATATTCACCATTAAAATATGTCAATGATAAAAAATAATAGAGCAAAGTTTCTATTTGGGAAAAAAAATCTGATAATTCAACGGTTTCGGTTAACCGGTCTAACCGAACCGGTTCAACCGGTTCACCGAACCGAAAATAACCGCAGCAAACGGTTCGGTTACGGTTCGTCATTTAGCCGAACTGGTTGGGCGGTTAACCGGTTAATTTCGCGGTTCGGTTAACCGAACCGTGAATGAACACCCCTAGCTTTAGACGGGTCAATTTAGTCTGAAGCAATAATACGAGATTTGGTAACCATTTTACAGCCCAACGTGATGACTATTGAAAAACAAGTTACTATAAGATGTGACATTAGTTGTAACATTGTGGTTACATTTGATCATAGAATGAGCACATATGCACGTCTCAAGTTTCAAAAGAAAAGTGACCATCTGAAACAATAATTTGCGTTTATGTATAATACCGAGTATACTCATTATAAAACAAGGAGATAAACAATACTTTCTCCGTTCCATTTGATTCTTTACGTTTGCTTTTTGGGCACTATTCATAAGTGAGGAGAATCTTTAATACAACTTTGAATATAGAACATAAAAGATAGTCATGTGAGATCTTGTTTAATACGTCTTACCAAGTGCATTATGAATATCAAACTTTTATATTCTTTAATAATATGTAAAAAAAGATATGAACAAACGAAAACGTGCATTGATGTACGTGTATAAAGCAAACGTACATAATCAAAAGGAACGGAGGAAGAAAACATGGGAAAATGTATGCACATGTATCAAAAAGACAACTATCAATTGCATTTCACCATTGCGTCAAATTGTACGAAGATGATCAACAAATCAACTATATATGGAGTACACAAATTCTCATTTAAGACGTGAGTTATCCCTCTAAACTTGAGATGGGTGAAAGCGTCAAACCATTTATTGAAGATTGCGTGATGTTCCATTACTTATATGGCGCGAAGGCAGGGGAAGTAGACAGAGTAAATGCTAATACAGGAGTTTAAGTTCAGGTCAGCTGAGAGCCTGAGACTTCTGGGAGTGGGTTAATGTACACGACTTTCAAGAATCCAAATATCTTTTTTATAATAAAGTTTCGTGTTCACTTGACATTTTAAGAAAAGTTTTCGGAAATTTTTAACGATACTTCCGAAATTTGACATTTTGTCTGAGATATCCAAATTTTTGCTCTGAGAAACTTTAATTGAGCATAACTCATATTTAGAAACTCGGAAAATGATGATTTTTTTTTTGAATTGTTGATCTTTTCGAGAGATACGATTTGAAAAAAAAATTAATCGTATTTGGATCCCGTAGCTAGGAGTTTTTGTATGTTAAAGTTTTTTTCACCGAACAAACTTTGAGTGACCATATCTCTTGGCCACGATTTCCGAACGTACCAAATTTTTTTTTTCAAATCGTAGTTCTCGGAAAGATGTACGATTTGAATAAAAAATCGCCATTGTTCGACTTTGTAAACACGAGTTATGACCACTTAAAGTTTTTCGGAGCAAAAATTTGGGTATTTCGAGCAAAATGTTATAATTAGGGGTACCGTGGAAATTTTATGAAAAACTTTCCAACCATTTTAAAATATTTCGTGCTCGTCGCAAAACCATTTAATTCAAGGACATTTGAATTGACTCTAAAATATTACAGGTCTTAAAAAAATGTGATTTTTAATACATGTAACCATTTGTCTATCTTTGATTAAGATAGTATGGAGTACTCATACTCATACTCATACTCATACTCATACTCATAAGTAATAAAAAAAAAAGAGTAAATAAATGATTTTGTCAAAGGGCGTGATAATTACTTTTGCTTAAAAAACGGAATAAGAGTTTTCCTTAGCTTTAATTTACGAATGGTTACAATTAGATATTTAGAGGTAATCAAATGCGGGATTGGGGTGGATATTGGTAGAACCGTAGAACGCATGTTAAATATTTGTCCTACATACAACTATACAAGCGGGTTTAGGGAATACTAGTGGGATGGGACTTTATAATTTTCTGAATAGATTCCATTAATATTTGGACAAAAAACACCAACTGGCACATACTCCTTCCTATTCACTCATTTCTTCCCTTTTATCTTTTACACAAAAATTAAGGAAATGAATTTGGACCACACAAAATACACTACCCCACATACAAATGAATTTAGACCACACAAAATACACAGCCCCACATTCAAAAAGGAAAAGAGGGAAGAAAATCCGACTTACCCAATAAGAAAATAGGGAAGAAATGACCGACTAGAAGGGAGTACATTTTTCACTTTATACACCGCTTACACGAGTTCAAGTACTCTTCTTCAAACACCACAACATTGAACTTTTACTCCATATATGTCCATGTGTACTGTTCATACGAATTTGAGGCTTACTAAATATGAAATCATCACTATATATTAAAATTTGGATAAGATTGTACTTTCGGTCCAATGTAATACAAGTCCTCTCATCTAGTCCGGATCATTTCTATAACGTCCTATTCTTTCTGACTTATTTTCAGCTTATTTCAGTTCAGTTTAGTTCGGTTCAGCTTCATTCAGTTCAGTTCAGTTCAACTCTATTCAGTTCCACTAAATTCAGCTCAATTTAATTCTACTCATCTTAAACTTAAAAGCTTTTATTGATATTATTATTGATTATTATTATTAGTAGTAGTAACTAATTAATTACCCTCCATCTCATAATTATCCCTCGTTTGACTTTTAGGGTCAATTTTAATAAATTTGACCATAAATAAGTGTTAAAACATTAAAACTAAGACGTTATAACAAAAAAAATTACATTCATCATAAAAAAAATTTGGAAAAATATTTTTTATATGAAAAAAAGAGAATATAAATGGAGAAAACTGTGTCGTCTTGGAAACTATGCAATTCAAACTACGAAAATTATAATGAGATGGAGGGAATATTCTATTAATAGCAACTATTATCAATATTATTATAATTGTTATAGTTATAATTACTATGATTATTATTATTAAATTATTTTTATAAATTAAAGACGCGAATTTTATTAAGCTCAAAACACAATTTATGAGAAATTAGTGGTCAACTGATAAACTATCGGGGCCTCACTCCTACTACTACTAGTACTATTGCTATTACTATTATTACTATTATTGATATCACTAATTATTGTTGTTATTATAATGAATGTTATGACTATTAAAATCAATACTATTAATATTAGAGTAAATTACAAATAACTCCCTTTTAAATTCAACTTTTTTCAAATAACTCCCTTTTAAAACAAAAAAATCAAATAACACCCTTTTAAATTACTACATTGTACAAATCCATACCTAATCACTTGAAGTTGTATTATTGTCATTAACTGACCGATCTACCCTTGTTTTAAGATAACCCCTTTTACCCTGCTTCCCTCGTCTTATTTCCCCTAAATCTAAATGACACTCAACTAACACTCTCTCTCTTTGTCAAACCTAACCTAATTCTTATCTAACTCCATGATGAAAGAACACTAAAGGAAATTGCATGTTCATCAGCAGTAGAGTAACGCATCATCAAATTAAGGTATACCCATCTTCTTTATGTTATAGTTCATCACAATTTGCAATATAAGATTATTTTCTCCTTTTTTGATCTAATGTGATACATTTTTTGTTTAATTGCCTTAAAAGTTGCCTCATATAATTGCGTTAAAAGTTGCGTCGTTACAAAAATAATTTAATTAGGGTTCTTCAGTAAATTGTAACCCTAAATATATTTGTTTTTCACCATTATTGTCCTTCCGTTTTAAGGTATTTACTTCTTAATTTTTCTGGCTTTTGAGGGGATTGTTTACTTAATCTGGAAATGTAAATGCTTTTATGTAGGATGTCCACCATTATTGTGAGGTACTTTCATGGGGGAAAATTTAACTATAAAAAGGGTCAAACTGAATATGAGGGAGAGGTATTGATGTTGGATACTTGTGTATCTATTAGTAGCTTAAGTTTTGCTGAGGTGATGGGTAAAGCAAAAAATCTAGTTGGTCAAGTTAAGTTTGAGGTTTGGTTTAGGTTGAATGGCAGAAACTTAACTAATGGGAGAAGATTGTTAAGGGATGATTCTGACATTCCACACTTGCTTGCTTCGAAAGATGCCTTTGATGTTGTGTCGGTATATGTCACTAAGCAAGCTTCCAGTTCAAGTCTGACAACCACCACAAGAGGGAGCCTAAGAACAAAGAATTTTATGTTGGGTCAGTGGTTGAGTGAGGAACTGCTAGATACAAATCAGGCCACTCAAAATCCCAAAAATATTTTACTACATAGCCCACTGAGGAGAAGCCCAAGAGCCCATTCCCTAAAAAGTAGTTTTGCATTGAAGAATAAGCCCTTTATTTCAGTTAGGGGCATTAATTTTTCTGGCCCTATACCAAATTATGCCTCACCTCCACTTAAACATGCAGCACACCCACCAAAAAATGCAGCACAAGTAAAACATGCCTCACAACCTAAAGCACCTCCTAAATATGCCTCACAAATTTTTATGGAAAAGTTGATACCAAGAAGGAAGTGTTTGAGTACAGAGGGAGATGCGGAGGATGAGGAGGAATTTTCAGAAGAAGACTATAATGAAGAAATTAGCTCAGATTCTGAACTAAGTGATGAAGAAGTTCAGTTTAATGAGAATGAAGAGGACAAGGAAAATGAGGATGATTTTGTTGAAGTTATTAACCAAGAATTAACATTGACTCATTTCAGGAGTTCTGATAGAAGAAAAGAAAGATCTTTTAAAGAGTTGGTTATTGAGAGGGCTGATGAGGGGTTAGTTGGTGTTGATAACCTAGAAGTTAGTGTGGATGATGCGTGTAGTGATAATTCAGAGGATCTTCAAAGCTTACAAGGGTCTGATCATGAGGATGTAGATCCATATTCTACTTTCAATACTGGTGTTGATTTAAATAAGGCTATTGTGCTGAAGTTGGGGTTAAAGTTTAAATCAATTGTTGAATTAAGAACAGCTCTTAATAAACACGCTGTTGAGAATGGTTATGACTACTACTATGACCACAATGGAAGTGGTAGGTTGAGAATTAAGTGTAGGAATAAGTGTGAGTGTGAGTGGGACAAAAAAAGATCAAAGTTTAGGGCTTGTAATTGTAAAGCATTGAATAAGTGTCCTTTCATAGTCACTGCTAGTCAGGTAAAAGAAGAAGAAACTTTTCATATCAAAAGAATGAATTTGGACCACACTTGCAGCTACACAACCCAAAACACACAAGTGACAGCAGAGTTCTTAGCTAACAAATACTTAGAAGATTTTAGGATACATACTTCATGGAAGTTAGCAGAGTTTCAAAAACAAGTGTTCAAAGATTTATTGGTAAATGTTGGATATGGTAAATGTTGGAGGGCTCGAGCAAGAGCCATGCTCATGATTCATGGTAATGGACTAGATGAGTATGGGAGGGTTTGGGATTATGCAGCAGTAGTGAAAGAGTACAACCCTGGTTCAACTTCTTGTGTAGTGGTGGATTCAATTGATAGGGCAGTGCCATTCTTTCAAAGGCTTTACATATGTTTATCACCGTGTAAGGAAGGGTTCTTGAAGGGATGTAGACCTATTGTGGGTGTGGATGGTTGTCATCTCAAAGGTGCGTTTCCTGGTATGTGTTTAGTGGCTGTGGGAAAGGATGGCAACAATAATATCTACCCAATAGCTTGGGCAGTTGTCGAAGTGGAAAATGGGGAAACTTGGTCGTGGTTCTTACACCTTCTGTTGTTGGACATTGGTGGTGGAAAGGCACAAGGTGAAGGTCTGACTTTCATGTCAGACAGACAAAAAGGATTGTTAGATGCCCTATCACTGGTTGCCCCAAAAGCTGATTTGAGATTTTGTGTTAGACATGTGTGGGCCAATTTCAAGCTCAAATTTTTTGGACAATCATTCAAAGAAAGCTTCTGGAATGCAGCCAGAGCTACAACAGAGGTACCTTCTCTCTTTTTTTTTCCTTTTAACTTCTCTTCTATTCTCATAACTTATTTTTATAGCTCATTTTTTCTTCTATTTACATAAATTACTGTCTATTTTATATGCAGGCTGATTTTAAATCTGAAATGGAAGGTATTAAGTTCTTATCTAATGATGCTCATCAGTACTTAAGTGCCATTGGTCCAAAACATTGGTCTAGGCACGCATTCACTACAACTGCAAAATCAAACATGTTGACAAACAACATGTGTGAATCATTCAATTCTGTCTTGAGAGAGGCTAGAGGTAAACCTATTCTCACTCATATAGAATGGATGAGAAGGTATGTAATGAAAAGAAGTTGTGAGAAAAGGAATGGATTGGAGAAATTTGAACGCAAAATGTTGCCATATGTGGAAAAATATTTCAAATGGGCACATAATGAAAGTAGGTATTGTACATTGATGGGTGCAACTGACAGTAAGTTTGAGGTTTAAATTAAAGGTGATCAACATAGTGTAAACTTGCAGGAGAGAACCTGTACTTGCAACTACTGGTCTTTAACTGCTTTGCCTTGTGTACATGCCTTTGCTAGCATTTTAAAGCAAAGGTTGAAACCAGAAGACTATGTAGATGAAATGTACAGCAAAGCCACTTATATGCTTACATATGAGTCATCTATATCACCCATGCCAGGGCCAAAACAGTGGGAGCGAACTGAGTTTCCAAGACCTACACCACCACCATTTAGAAAGCTTCCTGGAAGACCTTCGCACAAAAAAAGAAAGAAGGAATTGGCTGAAGGTCAAGTTGAGAAGAACAACTTTGTCAAGAGGATTAAGAAGAAAAATAAGTGTGGCAAATGTGGTGAGTTAGGGCACTACAAAAACACCTGCAAAAACACTGCACCTACAGCCCAACAACCAATCAATAAAGGTGGTAGGCCTAAGAGCACTAATGCTTGGTCAGTGGCTGTGAGGGACAAGACTGAGAAGAGGAAATCAGATTTGTTATCCCATGCCAACATGATCTCTAGTCTGCATCAAACAAACCAGCCACCTAACGAAGCCTCTTGTAGCATCAGTGCGCCAATGACCCAAGAAAGCCAAGCAAATTCAAGGAGGCAACTGCAATTTGATCTTTAATTTCTTTTCTGTTAGCTTATGGTAGTTGAACTGTGGAATTGTATTTTGTGGTAAACTTATTATGTGTTAGCCAATCAAACATGTTTGTTTTGAAGTTTGTTATTTTGTGAAGAACAATGACCATTGTGCTAATGAATGAATGAAATGTTATGGTCAGACCAAATGCTCATCTATTTTCATTTCAATGAAATCATTGAAGTACACTAAACCATTACATTCAGGATTAAGGATTATACATTACATTGATTGAAAAAGTACATCCTCAAAATACTAAGCTATATAGCATAAATATGCAACCTAATATAATCAGGCCTAGTACATTTTTTTTCCAGTTGATGCAGCCATTGTCATTCTTCAATCTTCTTATTTCATCATCTCTACACACATTCTCCCTCAATTCACTTCTTTCCTCTAGCAACTGCCTAATGACGTCTCTCTGCCAGTTAGTTTGCTCAGTGTCATACCACATGAACCACCTACAACCTCGTCTCCCAGTTACATGGTCGTAATTCTTACATGCTAGAAATCTTCTTCCTGGATTATGTGATGTCCATGATTTCTTTAATGCAAGAGGTTGTCCACAGTGACAAGATGTTGGAAATGATGTTTGGATTCGAGAGCTGCTAGAAGACATGATACCTACTAATCAAATAACAAGTGTAGAATTAATTTAATTGGGCAATAATTATCAAAATTAGGGTTCTACAAATTCCACACTTGCAGATTTATAAGGAGGTAGGATACTACTATTACTAAAGGGGTAGAATGAGAGAAATAAAGAAGAGAAACATGAGAAATACTTACCAAATCAAATACAATAATGGAGCAAGATTTTGAGAGATGTGTAATTTTTGATAAAGATGAGTGATTTTTGATTTGGGTAGTAATTTGGATTATAAAATACAAAACATTGACTAAAGGGCAAAATAGGAATTATACAAGTTATAAAAGTCAACATTGGAGAGAAAATAGTCTTAAGCACCTGAAAATTCAAAAATGAGATGATTTCCGATGACTTGGGAGTGAATTGAATAAAAAAAACTTTAAAATAGTGTTATTTGAAAAAACAAATTTAAAAGGGAGTTATTTGAAAAAAGTTGAATTTAAAAGGGAGTTATTTGTAATTTACTCTTAATATTAATACTATTTACTAATATTATTATTACAACTAATGATATCCACTAATATTTATCTACCATTATCATTATTATTATTATTATTATTATTTTATAGAAGGTTGCGCGCTACTTTCATTAAAATAAAATAAAAAATTTACATGAAATTGGCGGGGAACCAAGAGACAATTTGACCCCCCACCACCTTAGCTATAACAAAGCTAAGTCTAGTATCGGGGCCTGAGAAATGAGTGGTCAACTGAGAGACTATCGGGGCCTCACTCCTACTACTACTAGTACTATTGCTATTATTATTATTATTTATATGTTTTTTTTTATATAAGATGCGCGCAAATTTCATTAAAATAAAATGAAAAGTTTACATGAAGTTGGTGGGGAGCTGAGATATACAATCTGGGCCCCCACCCCTTTAGGTACAGCGAAACTAAGTCTAAGCGGCCACCCGAGCCCAGCATTAGCATCCTTAGATACCGAGAATTTCTGGATCCGCTTGAGCAAGTCAACAACATCCGAGCCCAGCTCCCCAAGCGAAGAGAAAGAGAAGGGTAGGAAACCATAGCCAGCAGCTGCGCATAAATCCCAATACTTAGCACATTTGCGCTGAGCAGCATCAGTAACAACCCGTCCCGGCACAAAATTGGACATCCCAGTCCGAGTCAAGGGGGAAGACCCTGTCCAATCAACACATACATCACGCCCTCTGTCCCAGGATTATTATTATTATTATTACTATTAGTGTTATTATTATTACTATTATTGTTATTATTATTATTTTTTTAATGAAGATGCGCGCAGTTTTCATTAAAATAAATTGAAAAGTTTACATGAAGTTGGTGGGAAGCCGAGAGACAATATGGCCCCCCACCCCCTTAGCTATAGCAAAGCTAATCCTAGTAAAAATATAAGCGGCAACCCGAGCCCTTACATCCTGAGATACCGAAAATTTCTGAATCCGCTTAAGCAAGTCAACAGCATTCGTGCCCAGCTCTCCAAGCGAAGAGAAAGAGAAGGGTAGGAAACCATAACCAGCAGCCGCGCATAAATCCCCATACTTAGCACATTTGTTATTATTATTATTATTATTATTATTATTATTATTATTATTATTATTATAAGATGCGCGCATCTTTCATTAAAATAAAATGTAAGGTTTACAAGAAGTTGGTGGGGGAGCCGAGAGACAATCTGGGCCCCCACCCCCTTAGCTATAGAAAAACTAAGCCTAGTGAAGATATAAGCGGCCACCCGAGCCCCTGCATCCTGAGATACCGAGAATTTCTGGATCCGCTTGAGCAAGTCAATAGCATCCGAGCCCAACTCCCCAAGCGAAGAGAAAGAGAAGGGTAGGAAACCATATCCAGCAGCCGCGCATAAATCCCTGTACTTAGCACATTTGCGCTGAGCAGCATCGGCGACAACCCGTCCCGGCACAAAATCGGTCAGCCCAGTCTGAGTCAAGGGGGAAGACCCTAACAAATCGACACACACATCACGCCCTCTGTCCCAGGAATAAAGCAGCAAATCCGCAGGACGAAGAGATCCGCCGTGTCCGTCAACTAAACCAATATCCACCTCCCGACCCGAAGAAATACCAGACCTATAGCAAATGTCGAATAAGGTGTCACGAACAAGGTTATGCCGATGCTTGACCCCCACAGTGCCAGTACAAGAGACCTCGTATAAATCCCTGTACTTAGCACGTTTGCGTACCCTTGTATAAATAACTTGACCTTAATAAATAATAAACTTGTGAGATAGAATGGTAGGATGGGTAGATTAGGATTTATGTTGTAGTCTATTTGTTTATGCTAATTGTTAGGAGTAACTTAATTTGTTTTGTTTCTTATGAAGATGGTTGGACCTCGTGTAGAAGAGATCTGTGTTACCTAGAAGGAGTATCCTCTACCGAAGATTTGAAGATTTACAAGTCTAATTGAAGTGTATTCCTTCTTTATCTATGAATTCTCTCGTCCTTATTGTATTATGCTCTCTTCCTTCTATCTAGGAGCTTCTTTCTCTTCCAACCTATTTGCCTCTTGGAAATTACTCTAGATAGTTCCTCCATCTTACTATTGGTATCCTTACCTTCCTTTTGTAACATTTTTATGGATGTCATACCCATTTGTTTATGGTATATGTGACAACCCTCGCGAATGCGGAAATATAAAACAAACAAGCATGTGAATTATATTGCGGAAATAGGTAGTTTTAAAAACTTTTATACATGCAAGTTAATTAAAACGAGGAGTGTCAAATATTACAAACTAAATACGGAATACAACAAAGAGACGGGGTCTCTTAAAATGTTAGCAAAGAACAAGTGTTTAACAACACTAGCTAATATCGTCTAGAGGTGAAAACTTCCAGGGACAACGCCCGCTAGCTCACACCCGAACCCCAAAACATCATATCCAAAAAGGCATCCAAGCAAGCAACCTGTTCATTCAGGAAAAACATGAACGCCACAGTCAGTGGGGAGTAACTCCGGGTTCTCCCAGCCATATCACCTTTAACGTACATATAAGGAAATACAAAAGTAGAGCATGCATATATAGATATACATGTGAGTTACGATAAGAAAAGATAGGCAATACAATATATAATGAAAAGATCATGTGGAAATCAATTCCGAAACCATCCTGTTATTCAAAGACTCGGGAAAGACCCCCTTAGGAAATATATACTCCAAAGGGCACATCTCACGTTAGCGGCATATACTTGATAAGATGAGACTCGGCAAAACAAACCAGTACCAAGTCATCAATGATCAATCATATAATCATTCATCCAACCATACCAATATATTGAAGAATCCTCACGGTAATGAAACGTCACTGCTCGTGTACAATAGCAGACAAGCAATGGAAGCTCACGGAAATAAGGTTTTCCGGAACCGTATACGGAAGAGTTCGTTACTCATGACCTAGACAAAACAAGTTTCAAAGGATAGAGTTTCTGGAAATCATGTACGATAAAGACGTTTCGTACACACAAGACTCTAACTATCGGTTAGGACGACGATAATAATACGGTTTCCTAGTTCAAACCTGGACAGACTCTCGGAAATACGGACGTGTTCGATTCGACATGTGGTAAGACGTTCACATCCAAGACCGGGACTTACAATATCATAGACGGAGTACCCCAAATAGGTAGATCAATTCCACGAA
>JAIUZE010023417.1:0-15974 GCA_022085475.1 Heliosperma pusillum
GAGGCTCCGAAAAGGTGATTAATGGCTTAATTTCTCACACTCTCTCTCATCCTCATTAATTAACCACTAATTTCACCCTAATTCTATATATAACAATTTTCACTCAACTACTTCTCTCTCATCTCACAAAATTTCATTACCTCTCCACTCTCTACATCCCAAATAATTCAAAATCTCAAATAATTCACTCCTCCTCTATTTCTCTCACTTACCCACCACCACTATAAACACTAACCGACCACACACAAACACTAGCAGTGGCCCCTTCACCACCCACCACTACCAAAAGTGGTGGTCCACTGCCACCACCACCGAAGTCCATCAACGGACAGCCGGCCGCCACCGACGCCACCCCACGACGCCATCACGACCGACCTCCTCCTCCTTTTTCTTTTTCTTTTTTTCGGATCTGGCTGCCTCTTTCTCCTCTGGACAGCACGCCTCCTCCTCCTCCCTCCGGCCGCCACTCCGCCACCTCCCTCCTCCTCTCCTCCATCTTCTTCTCTTTTTTTCCCCAGATCTGTAAAATGAGGGTGGTTGGGGTTTTATTGCTGCATTTCGGTGGGGTATGGTGGGTGGTGGCTGTCGTCGGTGTCGTGTGTGTCGTGAGTGGTGGGGCTGGTGAGCTTCGGGTTGTGGTGAGGGCAGGTGTGGGGTCGTGGGAGTGTCAATGTTGTTGTTTTTTTTTTTCTGTTAGATTTTAAGATCCATTGGGTCTTTCTTTTTCTTTTTTTTGTTAGTAAAAATTCTGATTTGTTCTTCTGTCTCTATTTATTTTTTTATTTTTTCCAGATCTGATATAATGGTGTCAAATATTAATGACGTCTATTACAGTAATATAAATTGTTTATTAAAGTTACACACCTTATTTATTGAAGTCACATATATCGTTTATTAAAGTAACACAAAAGTGACCTTAATTTTTTTTTTTTCAGATTTAAGATTTACATTTTTTTGTGTTTTTTTTTAAAATCTAGTTCTTTTTAGAATTATTGTTATTTTTTTTTCGTCAAATCTTGTTTTAAAAATCTGTCTTGTTATTATGTTGTTTTATTATTTTTAAAGTTACACTCGTTCTCTATTCAAGTTACACGTGTACATTATTTAAGTTACATTCGTCAAATGATCCGGTTTTCATTTTTCATTTTTTGTTTTTTTCATCAGATTTACCTTTTTATGGGTGTAGGTTGGTGGTAGAGGACGGTGGTGGTGTTTATCGGTGATCGGACTACAGTTACACTCATAAAGGACCAAAGATATACTTAAAAGACTAAAGTCACACTTGTAATGCATTAAAGTTACATTTAAAAAGTGTTTTATACTTATAAACTCTTAGTAAATTATATAAATTCAAATTGTTTTACCCAAAATGACCTAAAATTACTAAAGTTAAACCCGTAAAATGTTAGAGGTACACTCATAAAATGTTAGAGGTACACTCGTAAAATGTTAGAATCACACTCGTAAAATGTTAAAATTATATAAATTCAAATTTATAAGTACAAAACCGTCTTGAAAATTAAAGTTACACTCGATAATCATCAAATTTATACTCGTAAAATGTTAAAATTATATAAATTCAAATTTGTATATACAAAATCGCCTTAAAAAGAACTAGTTACGCTCTAAAACATTAGAGTTACACTGGTAAGCATCAAAGTTACACTCATAAATCTCAGCAGCTCAAAAGTGATTAATTAAAGGCTAGAGAGAGAAAGTTAGTTAATTAGTGCATAAATAATTGATTAGTGATAAGTGTGCTTTTGAATCTACAATCTCATCCATCCATCTGCCTTATCCAATAGCTAGGATGAGGATTCAAGAACTCTATGAAAATAGTGGACTCAAAAGAACTAGACTATCTCTCTCTATCTATCTCTATATATATATATATAGTGAGAGAGAGAAAGAGAAAGAGAGAGAGAGAGATGGGTTCAGGTAAGTCCCTTTATTTAGATGAGTCCTTAAGTCCTTATCTAAGCCATTAGATCTTACAAGAGATGGATGGTTGAGATTAGAAGCATTAATGCACTCACCTACTACTTACTAATGATAATTTGAATTTATGAAAGTTTAGAACAAGTTTTTGTATTTTTATAACAATTTTATGGAACTTTAGTGTTTTACGAATGTAACTTTAACCATTAAAACTGTAACTTTATACAATTTTATTCATTTTTGAGTGTAACTTCAGCCATTAATGGTGTAACTTTATGCTAATATAAGAAAGTTTATATATTGATTTTAATTTATGTATTTTTAAGAAATTGTTTATGTAACTTTACCATTTAACGAGTGTAACTTCAGTATTTTGCGGGTGTAACTTTAGTCTTCTAAGGCTATTTTATATATAAAAATTTGAAGTTATGTTATATAATGTAATTTTGAATATATACTCTGAATTTATGTAATTTTATGTAACTTGGGTCAAACATTTATAACTTTAGTCCAATTTTGCGTAATTTTAGCTAAATTTTATTTAAAATTAGTCCAATTTTTTTTGTAACTTTAGTCAAATTTGTGCAACTTTTGGTTTAATTTTATGTGATTTTAGCCAAATTATATGTAACTTTAGTGAAAATATATGTAACTTTAAATCCAATTTTATGTAACTTTAATTTGAATTTATATAATTTTATGTAATTTTAGTCTAAGTTTTTGAGACTTTAGTCGAATTTTATGTAACTTTGATACTTGTGTGTAACATTAATCCAGCGAAGACGATGTCGCTTTACCCACTGCGACCTCCCACCACCACCAATAGACAACCACCACTGGTCACGCGTCCGCTCTATTGGAGTAGGTGTCCTCCACAATAGTGCGCCACATAATAAATTTCATTAAGGAATAGAATTGAGATATTTATTGACTATATATTTATGATTAGTCAGTTGATTAACTTAAATCAATAACGGTTGGCTGACTAGAGTTTGACGTTATTGTTGTATGACGGCGGTGATCAACTGATCCCTTTCGGTCACACGTATAGGATAAGACTCAAATAGTAACTAATTATTTGTATATGATACAGTTGATTAGTCCATTACATATATTTGATATGTACGAGAGTTAATCATTAGAATATGAGTTAGGAACTCAAATTCGATTAAGTTTATTTTTCAATTATGTAATAATGACTAATAAATTTATATCTTATTTTAATATGATTAAATAAGATCTAACTTAGTAATTAATAGTTAAATTACTAAATTAGTTGAGGTTTTGAGATAGAGGTAATTAGTTAATTATATTTACAAAGAGTTGTAAAATAAATTAACTAAGCATTGTAGGACCCATTATATATTGATATAATGGTAAAATATCACTTTAATGTTAAGTACATATTGTTTATTAATTTGTGTCATATAATTGTTATATGATCAAATTAATACTTAATTATATAAGATAATTAAACATATGATTAATAAGTATTTGTGGGACAAATATCAAAAATCAAAATGGACCATATTGAGCCAAATATGGCCGGTCATGGTAGTAGTAGTAGTGATGATAATTGTTCTTGTTTACGCAAACAAGCAACCTTTTAATAATGACATATCATGCATTCAAAAATCATTACAAACACTACTACACTCTACTACATTGCATGTGAATAAGATAACAAAAAATAAGAGGCCATTTGGGACATACATGGTCCAGCCAAAATGGCTATAAAATGGACAATAGTTGTTCATTTTTCACTTACTTGATTTTGAGCTTAATTCACATATCACTCTAAAATTTATCTTCTCACTAAAACTCTCACAATACTAATAGTTACTAAGTATTACTAGAGTAGTAATATATACTAATATTAGTAGTATAATATCTATCTTATTATCTAGTTAATAATAAGGTTAGATTATTTGGGGAAATCTTGAGTGCAACTTGAAGGAGGTCTTCTTATTTAAGATTGTTGGAGGATCATTTCCTACATTAGCTCAAGAACAATAAGAATGAGTTCTTATTGTGCCCAATTATTTCCATTATCAATGTGAGGAAATTTCATCTTTTATATAATGTCTTCATATTTGCATACATGTTACATAGATCATTAAACACTAAATTAACAAGTAATTTAGTAACTAATTAGAGGAGTCTAATCAAGGTCTATGGACTTTCACGATCACGACCCATCTCCGACCGGTCACCCACAGACACCCCCACCACCACCACACCAACCCGACTCCCTCGTCTCTAACTCACCACCACCACAAACATACCTCACAAAAAAACATATCTGAGAAAGGGACGAGAAGATCCCGCATAAACCACCACCGGAAACTCATTACCTACGAGAATCTCTCTAACATTGCCGGAGCATCACGACACCGCTGCCACGCACCCCCACCACAACCATACCGGCGAAGGAAGAGGAGCCGGCGGCCGTCGAAGGAGGAGGCAGGAGCCGGCCGAGGATTGAGGAGAAGACGGCAACCGGAGAAGGCCAAGGCATGAGGCGGCCAAGGAAAGAGAAGGCGACGGCGACTGACGAAGAAAGAAGAAGGAGCCGGCCGTGGAAGGAGGATAGAGGACCGGCGGAGATCGACTAAGGGAGATGGATGATGGGTGGGTTACGGGGGGGTGGCGGGTGATGGTTGACGGTGGGAACTATTGTAGAGAGATAAGAGGAAGAGAGAGAAGTGTGAATGAGTGGATATGTTTTGAAAAACTGATTAGGGTTTGGTTGGGATTTGGGGGTTTTATATCAACCTTTCTTTTTTTTGTTTTCATCTTGACCCTCCATTTGATAGATCTAATGGTCTAGATTAGGACTTAGGGATTTACCTAGAAAGATGGACTTATGTGATCCTATTTCTATATATATATATATATATATATATATATATATATATAAAGAGAAAGAGAGAGAGAGAGAGAGAGAGAGAGAGAGTAAAGATCAATTGAGTCCACCATATTTCTTAGAGTCCTTGACTTCTCTTTGTGCCATTGGATGAAGGAGATGGATGGCTGAGATTTGAGCTTCCAAAAGATGATTAATGGGTTAATTTTCCCTCTCTCATCCCTCACTAATTAACCACTAATCCCCCTCTTAATTCAATATATAACATTTTTTACTCAACTACTTATCTCTCATCCCTCATAATATTCATCCCCTCATCTCCTAAAACCCAAATAAATAAATAAAAACCAAATAAATTATTCATTCTCTATTCCTCACACACCACCACCCGATCACCATAAACACCGCCACTACCCACCGCCATCAATTATAACAACCACCACCACACACGACACCACACTACCACCACCTTGCTTCCACAGACCCGCCTGCTCCTCGCCTCCCACCGCAACATTATTCAAATCTAGCTCCCGCACCGCACCTTCCACATACCAAGCACCTTCTTCCTCTTTCCGCCTCGCCTCCCACCGCACCCGCTCCTTGCCGTGCCTCATGCTCGCCACCACTCACATAGCCACCACCGTCCCTCCTGCTCGCCGCCTTTCAGATTATACATTTGTTCATAAATTTAATTTAATTTTTTTGGGCAAATGTTTTTTATTTTTGGAGTTCCTAGAAATGTTCCAGAATGTACAAAAATTTTTGTTTCAAATTTTTATGATGTTTATATTTTATTTTGGGTTTATTTCATAAATGTTATGATTAAACCGTTATGATTAGCAAATAAAATCAAATTGAACTAAATAATGACCAACAAAATTAGTAGGGCGATTTAAATGAGATAATTAGATAATTAGTTTGAATTTAAATGAGATTTAAATGTTGATTATTGTTTTTTAATGATTAAAAATCAATAAATCCCGTAAAATCGAGCTACAATGAGCATGAATGTGTTTTGGGCGATTTTGGCATGAATTTTGCAGAAATTGATTTAATTTGTGGTTGAATGAATGAATGTCATTTATTTAATAATTTGTGCAATTTTTGTAGCTAGTATGGCCTAGTTATTTTTAATCGTTATTAGCCGTAATGTAAGGGAATAATGATTTGGTTGTAATTTTTATTGTGATCTCGTATCGCCGGTTTGTAATAATTAATAATTTCATTTTATAGAACAAATGTATAATATGAATTCGTATATTTGTATATTATTTTTATGAAGACCGGTGACTCCCTCAAGACGGTATTATTTTTGGAAGGCGTTCCAAGTGAAGAGGCAAGGGACCAAGGAGTTGGTTTCCGAATTTGTAATTATCTAGTTAATTTGATTAGCTAGATGACCATACTAAGATTTTTCCGTTGCTTGGTTTCTTGCTTTATTTCCGCTCATGCCAAAATCGTCACACATGCATTTTATTTTTCCGTTATTGTCAATTCAACGTTATTCACAATTCACCAATTTAGTTCACTTATAGGGAATTAATGACTAAATTGACAAAATCTCTCACATATTTAAAAATTGTGATTAGCCTTACCAATTAGTAACACCTGTGAATCCCGTGTTCATTAGGGCTACTACGCTCGTGGGTCCCTTTTTACCTCGGGTAAGTAGGGTGATACGATCACAAGCCAAAATTGGATTGGACTCAACGAGATAAGCGTTATCTTGGGACTAGGAGATGGATTTAGTTGAAATCCGTCAACCAAGAATTCTAAGGGTAGAATTAGTCAAGTAATGACTTACCATTTTTTAGATAAGGGTAGCATACGATGACTATTTTTATTTTAGAGATGGATCTTGGAATCATTTATATAATTTAGTGAGGGGTCTTTATATAAATGCTAAACTTGTTAAAATGTTTTTCAAGTAAATTATCATAACAATGAATGTTTATATATTTATTTTTGTTGTAGTAACCATATTCGCATAATGTCAACATCATGGAATACCGCAACCTTGGGTAAAGACTCATGGTTGAGGTCCGTCATGGACAAATGTGTCCTAAAAGATGACGGTAGTAACTTCGTTGAATGAGAATCAACGATCAAGAGCGCCGCGTTATCCGATAACGTACTTCGCTACTTGGTCGAAGCCCCTCCCACCGAACCCGGGTCAAGATCGACCGCGGCGGTTCGGGCCGAATATGACCTTTATTTGAAGGTTGCCAATGACGTCAAGAATGTCTTGATTTGGTCAATCTCACCCAAACTCAAACTCCAATTGATATCTCTCGATGCATATGGGATATTCACAAGGATAATATCAATGTTTTTGCAGGCGCCTAAAATTCTCCAATATGAGGCGGCCACGAAATTCTTTGAGACTAAGCTCCAAATGGGCCAAAAGGTTGGCCCACACGTGTGACACCCTCAAATTTGCGGAAAGAAAAAAAAATTATTTAATACATAAAAGAAATACGAGAATACAATACGAAGGTGTCATAACATAAAAAGGTCATTACAAAACGAAAATACTATTATACAAAATAACTCTACAAGACGGGAGACATATCTCCCGTATAAATACGGAAATAAAAGTGTGTACAATAATATACAAACTATGAACCGAATATAGGTCCAAGGTAAATACTTCGCTCGCTAGCTCGGCCATGTACCCCAAATATGCAACACCACCTGTTCGACCGCATTAAATATAAACACGGAAGCCACAGTCAGTGGGGAGTAACTCCGAGTTCTCCCAGCCACGAAATGTCGAGTTTAATGAAACATGAAAAACATAAAAGCAATGTATATAGAAAATACAAAACCTTAACATATATGATATGGTTTTCATGTTATGAAACAGTTAACTAACAGATAACCTAGCATATGAAAGCTATCATGTGAATCCGATAATAAAATATAACTCGAGGTAGGGAAGCTGGTATGCTGGCTCAGCGGTTACCAAGTAACATGGCCCTGATACACTCAAACCCTAAGCAACACGTAATCATGTGAATCAGTTAACAACCGTTAATCCAAACTCTATCAATCCTAGCCGGCTTGCATCTCACCTCTAGAACTCATAGAATCATACAAACATGAAAGACCAATACTTCTACAAACATGCATAAGTTCTTAGAACAGTCGATAGAAGACTTCTGTAACTCGAGGCTATACCACAAGGTAGGAAAACATATCCTAGTCCTAGACTGATCAGACCTAGCGACAACAGCTATTCCGCTCCCCGTCCCATGACATAACCGTCTATGAGAAACTCTACTAGGCGACCCCCTAAGCAGAGATGGCTAGTACTTAAGCTGGTTCCAACCCCAAAACGGATTAGGCAACCATGCCCCGACTTGGATATAAACCCACCAAGCCGAGACACAAAAGCTATCAAGCGGCAAACTCCATATGCTCGTTAAAGATAGTACGGGCCTATCAATGTCATGGTCCAAGATACTCATTTAGAATTAGAATGGTCAAGACGCCATATACTCATAATTCTCTATAGGTACTTAGTCAACACGACACCAACCATATAATTAAACAGTCACGGAAAACATCCTATCATGTGACTATTTGCAATTAAATCATATTCAAATATCATATCGCCTCATATCTACTAAGGCTAATTCAATAATTAAATACAACCTTACTTGAAGACAAATCCCCGACCCGAGTCCCGCGACGGGTCCTCAGTCAAATCGGGGCTGACTAGATCTTAGTTTGACCAAACCCGTTGGATCAAACCGGCTAGAAACAGAGTCTTTATCACATAGACATAAAATCAACATATACATTACATGTTATTCTATTAAAACTTCTAACATGTGAATTAGATTATATTATACCCAAAACCCCGTTTGACTTAAAGGAGATTAACTTAACTACGGTCTCGTCTTATAATTTCTAACATGTGAGAAATAATAATTTAATGAAAAACCTTTTTAATTAAATATTTTACTTATTAATATTTCTCGCTTGCTAATTATTACAAAACGCGATAAAATGACGATAACTCAAAAACCGTCACGAGTCCCAAGGTGGGACCCACGGGCTGAATTGGGCCGGACCCACATGGGCCTGTTTTGGCCTCACGGACAGAAATGGGGCTGTTTTGGCCTTTGACTCGATTTTACTAAAAACCGTTTCCTAATATTTCCCGCATGCTTTAACATATTTAAAACCCGTCAAAACAACAATCAATCAATCAAACATCGACACAACCCAAAGACCAAAACCCGGACCCACCTTGACCAACCCAGACCGGGTCTGAACCGGCCTGGACCGGTCCGGTTTGGACCCGGTTCTTGCCCCTTTCTCGGTTCCATCATCAAACACACCAAATCAATTCCAAACTTGTTTTTAATCATCAAACAACCATTTTAACAATCTTCCACACAAAATCATAACTTATTAAAATCATCAAAATTTATCAAGAACACTAAACTTGTTAAAATTTCATAAACAACATAAAAATCATAACTTGTTAAAAATCATCAAAAATTCATCAAGAACAACAAACTTGTTAAAATTTCCTAAACCACATAAAAATCATAACTTGTTAAAAATCATCAAAATTCATCAAGAACATTAAACTTGTTAAAATTTCCTAAACAACTTAAAAATCATAACTTAGTAAGAATCATAAAAATTCTTCAAGAACATTAAATCAACATAAAAAATTTCCTACAACTTAAAAATCATCAAGAACATTAAATCATCATAAAAATTTCATAAAACATAATAATCATCAAGAATCATAAAACCACATAATAATTCCATAAAACATAAAAATCATCAAGAATCATAAAACAACATAATAACCACTACTTAACATATTACTAGCTAAAAATCCTTAAATCATAAAAACATGAACCAAAAATAAATATGAACCAAAATCCAAATAAATAAAACTAAAGGCTATATTACTAACTCAAATCCTAAATAACCATAATATGAACCTAAACTAAAACCTATGTGACATTAATTCGTCGAGTAAATCGGAATCGTTACCTTAGCTAGCAAAATCCACTTAGCACAAAATAATAATAAGTATATAATAAGAAAACCCTTCTACTAGTCTTCACCCAAAATATAAGAGTCTCCAAATTCGTCTTCAAACTCTTCCCCTATAAGAAATAACAAGAAAACAATTATTAGAACTTAAACTTAATTTTCCATAATTAAATGCTGAAAACGATCTTGACGGAATTGAAATTAAAACATACGTGAAGATGGAGAGCGAAGAGGAGATCCTAGAAATATAAATTAGGAAGGATTTAATTAAGAAATGAAGGATTTATGGAGGTTTTGCTCAAGAACGATGAAGAACGATTGATGAACGATGAAGAACACGAAGAACGATTAAATAAAGTGATGTTTTGATCTTTATTGATTTGTTGAAAGATGAAAAGTTGTTGGTGAGTGGAGAGTGATGGTGGAGCCGTGAGTTTATAGACAAATAAGGCTGTCAGATTTTGAATTCGTTGTTACGTAATTGACTCGCGTTTAATAATTATTTTACGGTAAACGATTTAATATAATTTACGATAAAGTAAATATCAAGATATTATGATATTAAAATGAAAAATAATGAAAATATCAAGACTTAAGAGTGGTAAGGGAGCCGTGTGATGTTGAGCTTGTCGGGTCCGATTTCGAGCGTTTTGCGTAGTTTTCGTTAACTGATCGATAAAGTAAAAATAATATCTAGATATTATGATATATTAATCAAAAGAAATGAAACTATCAAAGTCTATTAGAGGACTTTAAGGAGCCGTGTGGTTTGAGGTGATTCGGTTCTGTTTTTGCTCGATTTGCGTAATCTCCGTTGACGGATCGATAAAGTAACAAATATCTAAGATATTTGTATTATTTTAATCGAATCAATTAAAATATCCAATCGTGAGTGGAAAACGATGACATGGCCGCGTGACTCATGCCAAAGTCGAGTTTCGATTTTGGTGCGCGCTTTACGATGCGTCGGGAATAGTTAAATGACGATTGGTTAAAAACCGTAAAAGTTATTCTTTAAATTCCAAATAAATTCAAAATAATTATATTAAATTATGATAAATCTTTATAAATCTAAATAAAAATAAATCAAAAATATAATTTTTTTTTTAAATAAAATTTCGGTCTTCAAAATTGTAAGACGAGTCGGGAAAAGTCGACGAAAGTCAAAATCGACTAAAAAGTCGGGAAAAGTCAAAAATGACTTAAAAGTCCAGAAAAGTTTAAGACGACTTTAAAAGTCAAGAAAAGTAATTGACGACTTTAAAAAGTCAAGAAAAAGTCAAAGACGATGTAAAAGTCAAGAAAAGTCAAAGATGACCAAAAACGGTCTTTTCATGAAATCTCTCAAAAACTCCAAATACGAACGCGGAATTTCAAAATACGACTCGGAACAAAAATTCCTATATTAAAAACTTAAGTTCTACTGAAAAGTATCCATAAGCTATTGCTTAAGCAAATTGGGTACTTTTCGGGTTGTTACAACACGTGCTCAAAATGGTTGAGCACGCCGACACCTTAGAGCGTCTAGGGTGCAAAATTCCAAAGGAGTTATTGGTGGGTAGAATCCTTCATTCACTCACACCAAAGTTCACCCACTTTAGGGTGAACTACAACATGAATGACATGGAAAAGAGTTTCCATGAACTCCATACCCTCCTCACCTAAGCGGAGAGGGATATGGAGGCTAGTGGGAGTGAACCCAATGATGTTCTTTCAATGAGATTGAAGAACATGAACCTTGGTGTGAAGAAGGACAAAGGAAAGGGTAAGACTCTTTTCAAGAAAGTTGGCAAGGGAAAGGGAAAGGTCTTTATGAAGCCCAAGCCCAAAGTCAACAAACACGCGGACGCGGATTGCTATTATTGTAATGGCAAAGTGCATTGGAAACGCAATTGCCCCCAAATACTTGAAAGATAAGAAAGACGGTTGTTTGACAACGTCAGGTAAAATTATTTCGTCACTCTATATGATAGATATTAACTTTGCTAGTACATCTTCTTGGGTATTTGATACAGGTTTTGGTTCTCAATTTTGTAATCATGTACAGGGGCTGAAGGACGCGCGAGCACTAGCCAAGGGTGACGTGGAATTACGCATGAGAAATGGAGCTAAGGTAGCCGCAGTTTCCTTGAGCCCCTACGTTCTTCTTTTGCCTAATGGTTTAGAGTTGTATTTAAATAATTGCTATTGTGTACCAACTCTAACCAAGAACATTATCTCTATTTCCGTGTTAGACATGTAAGGTTTTTCTTTTTGGATCAAGAACAATAGTTGTACTTTTTCTTTTAATGAAATGGTTTATGGCGAGGCCATTTCTATTGGAGGTATTTATGTTCTAGATATTGCAAAAGAGGTCTATCATGTAGAAAACAAGAGACTTAAAACAGGTGAACCTAATCAATCATACCTTTGGCATTGTCGTTTAGGGCACATAAACGAACGACGCATAAAGAGACTTGTTTCATCTAAAGTACTCAAACCATTCGATTACGAATCTTACGGTGTATGCGAATCTTGTCTTCTAGGCAATATGACTCGTGCTCCTTTTACGGGTAAAGGGACACAAGCAAGTGAAGTATTAGGCCTTATACATACGGATGTGTGCGGCCCAATGACTCTCCAAGCTAGAGGTGGTTATCACTACTTCATTACTTTTACCGACGACTTGAGTAGATATGGATATGTCTACTTAATGAGGCACAAAAGTGATGCTTTTGAAAAATTCAAAGAATTTCAACATGAAGTAGAAAACCAATTGAATAAAACGATTAAAGCCCTACGATCCGATCGTGGTGGTGAATACTTGAACAATGAATTTGATTCACACCTAAATGATTGTGGTATAGTATCACAATGGACGCCTCCTGGCACACCTTAATTAAATGGTGTGGCCGAAAGGAGAAATCGAACTTTATTAGATATGGTTCGATCTATGATGAGTCTGACAGAGCTTCCTGATTATTTTTGGGGTTTCGCTATTTTATCTACAATATTTTCACTAAATCGAAGCCCGACTAAAGCATCAAACAAGACTCCATGTGAGATATGGACAGGGAAAGTCCCTTATTTGTCGTTCATGAGAAGTTGGGGATGCGAGGCGTTTGTTAAGAGTAAGTCTGACGATAAAATCGCACCCAAATCCGACAAATGACTATTTGTAGGATACCGAATGGAAACACGTGGTTATTAATTCTAAAATAAACACGAGGACTGTGGGAAATATCGGTATACTCCCCTTTAAATAATTCGGATTATAATGAAATTATAACTATATGAATTTCTAGTCATAAATGAAATTGCATAATATAAAACAAGAGATTAAGAAATAACCTTCGGTCCTAGTAAAAGGCCTAAGAACAAATACCAAAGTAGGTATTCTCCTAATCGTTGCACCCAAGATGGTTCAAGAAATGCCTTCGTCGTGCTAGAACGACTACCCAAAAATTACTTCTAATTTTGTGTGTATATTGATGATGAATATGAAGATGAATAAGAGAGTTAAAAATCAGAATTTTTCTCCTCTTTTCACCCTAGTGTGCCGTGAGAATTAGGAGTAGATTAGGGTTTTTATTTTCTTCCACTTAATACTCCCTTGTAGCCGTGAGATATCAAGAGGAAAGAAATAAAAATAAAAACCTAGTTTCCTTATTTCTCTCAACCTATATTAGGTAGTTAGCATATCTCATTTAATATGTACATAATGTAATATATATTCCAATTATTACTAGTAATGGACCGTCACATAAACCGAGTAATGCCGGACCAATACACTATAATAATATCGTGTAATACATATCCGCCAACTTAAATATAACAGTTTACATTTAGTTTAGACCAACATTATATACATTGATTAAATATAACATTTTATATTCAATTACCAGCTAACATTATTTAATCGTTATTAATTAATCGTGTCATCATCACATTGACTAACCTTTTAGTCAAATACATCGACTAACCTTTTAGTCATTTAATAAGGCATCAATATGATTATTTTCTCAAATAATCACATCTCTCAAACACATCCTATAGGTGTGACTTTTAGGGATCAGTTGATCACCGCCATCTGTATGACAATAACGTCAAACTTATCTAGCAAGCCAACCGTTATCGATAAACGTTAATCAACTGATTATAATAAAAAGTATACCATGTGAACCTTAGCTGTTATCACACTAACTGTGAAGGACACTAGCTCCAACAATCTCCCACTTGTCCTTACAAGTGTATGTGCGATAACCGATTCTCATATCCTTAAATTTTTCCCACTCTATGTAAAACAATTTGCAAAGTCCGCATTCACAAAGGTCGTATTTTACAAGTGATCAGTATCAAGAGTGGTTTTCCCGACTAGAGAGTAACTCAACTGATAAACGAATCATTATTCGAGCATGGCCATGCATTTCAGTTACTACTCCTCGAGTGGCCCTGAGAAATAACAAAACCTGATAAAGGGTTGGATATTTTCCTCAACTCGAATCCTGCAGTAGTAAGCACAGTATGAAATGACCCAGTAAAAATCTGCTTGGCCTCCTGTTACGGTTGTAACACCCGGAAATGTACACTATTTTTCTAGTAGAAATATTTTACGAAATCTTTTCAGCGAATTTAAGTTTTAATTTAGAAATTAAAGTTTCGAGTCGAATTTAGAATTTCCGAGTTCGTATTTGGAATTTCTGCGAGATTCCATGAAAATCCCGTCTTAAGACGAGTTTCACTTTTCTTGACTTTTAAGTCGGGTTTGACTTTCTTGACTTTGAAACCGTCTTTGACTTTTTCCTTCATAACTCACACAACTCCCTCCCTTAACCTAATTTTTCATTCATCACAAAATCAAACACAAAACCCTTCCTTCTTCCTTAAGAAACTTTCCCTCTTTGAATATCGATCTTTGAATCATCGTAACTTCTTCGTTACTTGATAGAATTTACGTAAGTTTAGCTTATTCTTCCTCCCGTACCTTCCTCTATCCGTATTGATATTAAAATCATCGTCTTTCTCGCTTTTTAAGCATTCCGTCTTTCTCAAGATGAACTTTATTCATCTTTTTACGATCTATTTGTAGGTGGCGACCTCCAAGATCCCGACAAAGACTATTTCCTTATAGAAGAGGAGCTTAACGAGTAGGGAAGACGCATAAAGGTAACGGTGAAGGGTTACTCGGTATCATTTACGTGTTTTACAGGTTTATATGCTAGAAACCGTATTTAGAATACGATTAGGAAGATTAGAAATCATGCTATGATTAATGAATGTTGTTATATGATGATTATTAATGATGTATATTGATTGTTGATGATTATAAAGAATTGATTTATGAGAATTGAATTGGATTGATTATGTAAAGGAAGCTCACGGATGAAGGAGTGTTCCTGGCCGGTCGACCGGCCGCCGGTCTGCCAACCGGCTGGGAACACATCAGTAACAATGTTGAAGTTGTATGTGAAATTTGTATAGGGGCTCTGAGCCGGTCGACCGGCCGCCGGTCCATCGACCGGCCTGGACCACCTCAGTAGTGATATTTGGATTGTTGGTAGAGTGCTCTGTGCCGGCCCACCGGCCGCCGGTCCACAGACCGGCCTGGAGCACATTTCTCTGTCTTCTATGATTTTTGGTTTTTGCCTTGTGTTCTGAGCCGGCCCACCGGCCGCCTCCCTCCTGACCGGCCTGGAACACGGCTGTGTTCTTTTCATATAATTTCTAAAACTCGTAATTTATAATAGTTCGCATGATCCGTTTATCGTATAATTTTACGTAACGACTTATAATATTCATGTTTTGGATATATGATATCTTTTTCGCATGTATCACATGTTTGGTGACGGTTTTTGCTATGTCCCACTTTGAGTCGGTTTTTCACAAATGTTACGGTTTGAGCACGGTTTTGTCTTGTGCTTTGTACTCTCATTCCCTTGGCTACCTTCCCGTTCGTAAGGCTTGAATGTCGGAACGGAGAGGTATCCTACTGCTTAAATGCATGTGTTAGTGGGCATACGACGACGTTGTTGGGAGTTGAACGCTATGCGTTGATCGACCCGGCCGTCAAATGTTGTGTACTTGCGAGGTGGTGTTATTTGCATGTAGCGTACCGCTTGTTATGAGGCTTGAGCTCTTTTCCGCCTCTTTCGTGAATTGATCTACG